>JANAVB010032973.1:0-102283 GCA_029216955.1 Iris pallida
TGTGTGCACAGCGTGTCCAACATGCCATCACGACACAACAAGACACAAAAACAATCTCAGTCAATAATAAATCAATAAGCCATATAAAAATCATAATTTCCATTCAAAAAATATTTTGAAAACAGCAAGAATTAACCCATTGAGACATAGGCCGAACACCTTATTAGCCTACTGATTGTCCGATACGGACACGTATCCAACACAGGTTGGGTTCAGATCCTACCGAAGCTAGAGGGGACCTAGGTCTATGCATCTATGATGATAAATCAATAGTTTGGATAGGGTTTGAGAGTTTACCAATGGGTTTCTCCTCTAGCTCAAAAACTCGCTGAACAGTCCTCTTCTACTATAGCCCGAGCACAAATAGATCCCTAAAACAGTCCTCTACCTCCATGTACAGTAAGAGGGTGATGGTTAGGTTACAATACAAGAAGTTAGGTTGAAAAAGATAAGAAATGGAGAAGTTAAGAATGAATGAAGTTGGAGCTCACCTTGTTCTTGAGGAATGAGAAAATAAATAAAGGAGGCAAGGGTTTTTGGAAGGGATTAAATAGGGGGAATCCCAAGGATAGCTGCCCTAAAATCTAGGGTTAAGGTTGATCCAAGGGTTCTCCATCGATCCAGACAAATCAATGGCTAGATGAAACCTAGGTAGCCTATCACTTGTCTTAACTAAATCAATATGACTAATGACTAGCCAAAATCACAAATCATGACTAGCCATGACTAACCATGACCAATCCCAAATATAACATAGTCTAACCATGGCTAATTAGGACTAATCTAGGTTAGGTCAATCTAGGTTAGGGCTAACACAACACAAGGCAATTGATTAATTATTATTTAAATCACACCATCCTATTAATTACATTAAATTCCAAAAATATATATTAAATTCAAATAATTCAAAAATAACAAAAATACCTCCAAACTAGAAATGTGGTAGTGACAAATCTACCCTCCTTAAAAAAATTTCGTCCTCGAAATTGAAAGGCGAAACTAACAATGAGAAGGATAGACAATCATACCTCACGGTCCAAAAAGATAAGGGTATCGCTCGCGCATCTCATCTTCCGCTCCCAGGTAGACTCTCCTAGAGAATGATGCCTCCATGCGATGCAAACCAAAGGTATCACCTGGTTTCTCAGTACCTTCTCTCGGCGATCCAGAATCTCCACAGGCTGCTCTGGATAACTGAGAGTAGGCCCTACCTCAATCTCTGAATGATCAAGCACATGGCTAGGATCAGCCATGTACCGTCTCACTATGATACATGGAATACATTATGGACATCCACTAGTACAGGTGACAAGTCTAGCCAATATGCCACGTCACCGACTCTCCCGCTGATCACGAAAGGTCCAATGAAGTGTGGGCTAAGCTTCCCACCTCCACCAAAACGTATAGTACCACGAGTCGGAGATATCCGCAAAAAACCATGTCTCCGACCTAAACACAAACAAGGTCTCATGTTACTAAATAATCAAACATGATCAAACAAAACAACAAATAACCTATTTCTAATCCTATCTCTAATCTGTACCTCAAACTCCAACGGCCTACGGTGGCTATCGACCCAGTATCGATGTCTGTCATGCGCCACGTGAAGTCTGTCCCTGATGAGCTTTACCTTCTCGGTTGCGTCAACAATCATCTCTGGTCCCAGTAAAGCTCGCTCACCAATTATCCCAAGATAAGGGTGTACGACACCTACGCCCGTACAGAGCCTCGAAAGGTGATATCTCAATGCTGGCCTGAAAACTGTTGTTGTAAGCAAACTCCACCAAATGTAGATGATCCTCCCAGGAACCTCCAAAATCCAAGATGCACGTCCGTAGCATATCCTCGAGCGTCTGAATAGTCCCTCTGACTGTCCGTCCGTCTGGGGGTGGTATGCAGTACTAAACTTGAGCTGAGTGCCCAAACTAGTCTGCAGACTCCTCTAGAAATGGGAACTAAACGACTATCCTGATCCGAGATGATGCTGACCGGAACTCCTTGAATCCTGACAATCTGCCGCATGTACATCTTCGTAAGCCTCTCTGTAGACGTATCCACCTTGAATGGCAAGAAATGGGCCAATTTGGTCAACCTGTCAACGACGACCCAAATCGTGTCTTTCCTCCTGGTGTACGCGGCAACCCTGATACAAAATCCATAGTGATATGCTCCCACTTCCACTCTGGAATGGACAATGGCTGCAATAATCCACCGGACCTCTGCTTCTCTGCCTTGACCTACTGACAGACCAAGCATCTAGCTACGAAGCGAGCTACCTTCCGTTTATCTCGTACCACCAAACATGCTCCCTCAGATCTCGGTACATCTTTTTGGCACCAGGGTGTATAGAGTACTGAGATCTGTGGGCCTCCTGCAAAATCTGCTTCCTGAGCTCTCCTGGGCACACATAACCTGGAACCGTGCCTCACACCATCCTCTGCAAAGAAAACTCTCCATCCACCAGCCCTGCTCGAACCTGTTCTCGGAGACATCGCAGAACAACGTCCTCAAACTGTGTCGACTTGATCCTCTCCACCAAGTCTGACTGAATCTGCAGGCCCCACATCTGTATCTGAACTCCGGGCACGATCACCTCAATCCCAGGCTCTCTAAATCAGCAAGAAAATGAAGGTCCATGGTCAAACACATGGCTGTCGGATACCTACTCAAGGCATCGGCAACCACGTTGGCCTTCCCTGGGTGATACTGAAGTGATATGTCGAAGTCCTTCATCAGCTCTAACCACCTGCGCTGCCTTATGTTTAGCTCTTTCTATGTAAACACATACTTTAAGCTCTTGTGATCTGTGAAGATCTCCACCCTCTCTCCATACAGGTAGTGCTTCCACAACTTCAGAGCAAATATCACTGCTGCCAGCTCCAGGTCGTGGGTAGGGTAGTTCTTCTCATGGGGACGTAACTGCCTGGAAGCATAGGAAATCACCTTCCCATGCTGCTGCAAGACACAACCCAGGCCCTTCCCTGAAGCGTCACTATAAATAGTGAACCCTCCTGAACCAGACGACAATGTCAGAATCGGAGCTATCGTAAGCCGCTTCTTCAACTCATCAAAAGCTGCCTGACACTCCTCTGACCAAACATACTCAGCATCCTTCCGGATCAACCGAGTCATTGGCTCTGCAATCCGGGAGAAATCCTGTACAAACCTCCTGTAGTATCCTGCCAGTCCCAAGAAGCTTCTGATCTCTGCCACTAACGTCGGCGCTGCCCAAGCCTCAACTGCTGTGATCTTCTTCGGGTCCACTGAGATCCCATCTCCAGTCACTACATGACCCAAGAAGTAACTCTATCCAGGAAGAACTCGCACTTTGAGAGCTTTCCATACAGCCTCTCCCTCTTGAGTGTCTCTAGAACCACCCTCAAGTGCTCCTCGTGTTTCTTCTCATCTTGGAATACACCAGAATATCATCAATGAACACCACCACGAACTTGTCCAAGTACTGGTGGAACACCTTGTTCATTAAGTTCATAAACACTGCTGGTGCATTGGTTAGCCCAAACGGCATAACCAAAAACTCAAACTGTCCGTACCGCGTCCTGAAAGGTCTTCGGAATATCCTCCCCTTACCTTCACTTGGTGATAACCTGACCTCAAATCAATCTTGGAGAAAACTCGAGCTCCGTTCAACTGATCAAAGAGATCATCGATCCGCGACAGTGGGTATCTGTTCTTGATCGTCAGGTTGTTAAGTGCCCTGTAGTCGATACACATCCGTACCGACCCATCCTTCTTGGGTACAAATAGTACCGGTGCACCCCAACGTGAAGAACTCGATCGGATGAAGCCCTTGTCCTGCAGCTCATCCACCTGCCTCTTCAGCTCCGCCAATACACTGTTGTCCAATCGATAGACATACTGAGAAATCGGTTCCGCGCCAGGAACCAAGTCTATCGAGAACTCTACATCTCGGTCCGGTGGAAGCCCTGGCAACTTCTCGGAAAACGTCCATGAACTCTGCGATCAAGGGATGTGGAGCCGCCTGCTCCTCAACGGAAGCTCCGCATAAAAGTCCTCATCCTGCTCTGCCTGCCATCGGGTATACTCAAACTCTGGCTCTCCTGGCGCCCCAAACAAAACTCTACCCCTCGGCAATCAATGCTGGCGTGGTGCCTGCTCAACCAGTCCATACCTAATACGATATCGTAGTTTGATAGTGGCATGACGAGCAGGCTCACCTCCAACTCTCGACCTTCCAAAATGATACTCTGCCCTCTGCAAACATCACTCACGAGGATAACTCCACCCCCGGTCGTGATCTTGCAGGTCCTAGGCAATGATTCAGATACTAGGCCGTGTCTAATAGCAAAAGATACTGATACGAAATTGTGGGAAGCCCCGGAATCAAACAGTACAAAAGCTGGAATAGAGTCGAAAAAACTGAACCTACAATCATCTCCGATGGCCTCCGTATCCTCGGCCGCCATTGTCGAAAGCTCGCCCCTGCTGGCTCTCCTGGCCTGCTGCTGGTGCTGTACAAACCGCTGCTGCTGAGTCAGCAACGGTCCCTTCTGTGGTCCCCTGGAGCCTTGGCCGGCTCCATGAGCTGTCCTGCCGCAAAGAGGAAACAGTCCCTCAATGATGCTCTGACGATCCACACAGGAGGCACTTCCCCAGCCTCTTCTTGCACTCAGTCCATCCGTGCCCCGGCTTCTTGCAGAAGCCAGAACTGACTAGCTGCTGCCTAGGGCCCTGCTGCTGCTACCTAGGCTACTAATGCTGCACTGGCTGATGCCTCGGCTGTTGAAACTACTGCGGCTGGAACCTCTGCTGCTGGTGGTGTTGCTGCTGAAAGTGCGGCCTCTTGGCCGGTCCTCCGCTACCACCCGCTCCCTGGATGTCTCGTCCCCTCTTGAGCCTAAGCTCAAGATCATCCTCCGCGGCTAATGCATCCACTAGGATCTCCTCAAAGGTAGCGCTGCGAGCACTCTTGGTATAGTACTTGACCTCCTTTATCAATCCCTTCCTGAATCTCTGGGCCTTGTCGCCTCGGACAATCCCTCCACAAATCTGCCCAGACAGCAGAACTCCCCTGCGTACTCCTCCACAGTCTGGCTCCCCTGGACTAGGGCCTCGAACTGAGTCTCGAGGGCTCCTAGCGCTGCATCCGAAAGAATTTCTCTTGAACAGCTTCTTGAATGTATCCAAGTCTGCCCCGGAGTACCAACCCGCGGGTCGTCTGGTACCATGTGCCCAGATCCTGCATCATGCTGGCCGCTGCATCAATCTGAATCTTCGTCGAAATCTCAACCAATCTGAATATCTCCTCCATGTGCTCTATCTACTCGTCGGCATACAGGATCCCCTATGTCCCTCAGAAGTCCCTCGGTTGTATCTTCTAAAAATCCTGAATGCCATTCTCCCTCGGTAGATACGGCTGCTGGACTGCTGCTGGCAGAGCTACAACTCTCCACCGTAGTCACGGCCAGATCAATGCCCGACTAAACTCTGCTGTCTGCCCTGCTGCTGCTGCTGCTGGCCCTTCATGAACTGCCGAAAGAACGCGAATAGCTGAGCTGCATCAACTGTCCCCAAAGGTGGCTGCTGCTGCTGAAGTACCTCCGGAATCACCGACTCGGCCCATGTGCCACAGGTGGAGGGGCTTCTCCGAAAGCAGCTGAAACGCCTACCCCATCTGGCATGACTGGGGCTACGGTACTAGGGCTGGCTGTTGAGTATGAGAGGTAGAAGACCTCTCATCGGTATCCCCCTGGCGATGTGATCTCGTCTCAACCATCCTGGAGACACAGATCAAAAGAAACAATTGCTGAGAATGAGTCATAGCAAAGAGGACAGTTAAATTCAAGAAAGACAATAAGCAGCAAAATTTAGATATACGGAATCTGATAAGAGTTTTTCTAATGTGATTGAGCATCTTCAAAAAGATCTTAATTCTACTGCAGGCTGTAGTGATACTCTAGTTCGAATACTACTATATTTCAAATCTAGACCTGCATGGGCCACCACTAAAAATGTGTCACGACCCACACCCTATAGTAAGGGCACGAGACATGGGTATGTCCAGCCTACGCCGCAGTGTCGGCGGTAGAACGCTATCCTAGGTAATCATCTATCAATATAAAGGTACTGTATAATATATACACCGAATGAAGATGACATAGCAATATACAGTCTCAATCACATCTAAGGCAGAAAGATAAGATAGAAAGATAGATAGATAAATACTAAAATGAAAAGATCCACATAAGTACAACAGAGAGTCTAAGTGTCTAAATATCTCACAAAACACAGAATCCCAAATATCATAATACAGTCATAGAATGTAAACATAAAGAAAAATCCTAGTCTAGGGGAGTGTCGTCCACAGCTAAAGGATCCTGCTGCTGGTCCAAGTACAGCTGTCATCTAGGATAGTCCCATAATAGGTGGGACAGCACGCCTCATCCTCATCCTCTGTAATATTTCAACAGGTCCAGTCAGGACAGGAGCGAGCACAGTACATCTCACGCAGTTCATATCATGACAGGAATAAAATACAGCAATAGAGTAAAATACATAAAATACTGAAGAGTATACATGAGTAAAAAGAAGATTATAAAAATATCTATTATAAGTAAAGAGCTACAGTAAATAGTGATTTAGAGTACAAGCTAGACATGTGAATGGCTTGATAATAAACATGAGAGGTTGTACATGGCTATACTACTTTGGAAATTATCCATATGACTATTTATACTCCCTGTACCCCAATCAATACACAAGGATCCGTTCAATTTATGTTATTGCACATGATTTCATATGGGGGCCCATAAATGGGTGCACATGAATATAAACATGGGGGCTCCGTGATCATGAGAGTACATGAATTACGAGAGTGCACATGAATGGTGAAAGCACAAGAATACATGATGAGAGTGAAACGCACATGACATGATGTATCTGATGCTCCCGAGGGGGATAACATCGTATGAAAAGATCCATATAGTACTAATCCGTGTTCCCATCGTTCCAGCATCAAGTAAAATAATCTAGAGCAAGAAAATACTCCTAACAAGTATGAAACGGTCGAAGAATGTACTCGCCTGATATCCTGAGTGTCTGAAGAGAATATACTGTCCGAGGAGTGGTGTCTGCCTCCTATCAAAATAGTACAAGTCACTACATGTCTTAAATAATAAAATAGACTGCTACATGATGTTTGGGATCAATCTAGGCTAAAGTCAACCTTTGGTCAACTCTAGTCAACCCTAGCAGTCAAACTAGGTCAACTCTAGTCTAGTTAGGTAACCAAGGTCTAACAGGGTTAAACTAGGTCAAACTAGTCTAGGTTGGTCAAATCTAGGCTTAACAAGTCAATCTAGGTCAACTAACTACATACCACACAAGTCTGCTAGCCTAGTGATACACAAGTGTATCACCCCTATGCCATAGGCTACTCTACCTAGGCCATGGGCCAACACAAATTGGCTAATGAAATCCCTACTTCATATAACATTCATTTCATTAGGCTATATATCTATATATTTCACTCACATACCAATATCTATATACCATATACATGGCATGCAATATTGGCATTACACTACACATTATCTATATAGGCAAATGCCATATCCAATTCACATTACCTAATCACATGCACATTTACATTTATTACATTACACATGGGCTAGATAATATATATATATTTATTTTTATTTTTTATTTTTTTTGTTTTTTTGAAACCCCACCTCTTTTTATTAATGAAGGCTCAAAATGCGCAGCAAATACTCGTATACAAGGCTAAAAAGAAAAGCTATACAAGTATACCCACCAAAAGGAAGACGAGGGGGAAGACAGCTTAACCACCCAAGCTAGGGGTTGAGCGAGGACCAGAATGATCTTGGACTGTGGGAGCACCCAGTGCTCCTTTTGAGGCATTGGCGGTGGATCTCCCGAATGAGCTGGTCGGCCGAGTATTGGTGACCTTCGTATCTCGCCTTGTTGCGGTTCTTCCAAATCGCCCACGTGGCGGCCGCTACGACGATCTGGTGGCCATGAAAGCTAAACCCCAGGAGTTCGCGAGATCGTTGAAGCGTCCGCCCCCTGGCTCAATACCGTAGAGCTGATTCAGGGATCTCCAGATACTGCTAGAGAGGCTCCCTTGACAGAAGATGTGGTCAATAGTCTCCATCTGAGGCTCAGGACAGCACGAGCAGGCTGAGGCTAAGCTGAAGCCATTGGTTAAGAATATCGTCAGTAGGCAGTTTCTTTCTAATGACTCCACATTAGGAAGGACCACTTCTTGGGGATGCATGATTGCCAAAAGTGAGCGATGGCGTGGTATGGTTGCCCGGTTCCCACGACGGCGATTCTCGCCGACCTCACCGAAAATTCTTCCGAGGCCTCGAGAGACCACCTCAGAGCGTCGGCCTCACCGCTGATACTTAATTCGAGTGATCGGATGCTATTCGCCGTTTCGTTACCGGATCAAGCACTAATTTTGCCCAGTTCCAATCGTTGATAGTGGGATTCCACAGGTCGCTAATCCTGCTATTTTCGGAGTCTCCATGAGATTCGGATCATGCTATCCCCAACCCATCTCTCTAGGAATGGATCCGAGTCGCCGTCCCCAATTGGAGTCTCATTGCCGGCTCGGCCAGGTTTCTTCTGATAAGGATACGACGCCAAGCCACCGAGGATCTGCTGTTGGAAATGGCCATTGAAGGTGGATGTGCTTGAAGTACCTGGCCTTCAAGAACCTGGTCCATAAGTTGTTGCTTGTGCGAACTTTCCACCGTAATTTCATCGAGAAGGCTTTAATGATGTTGGTAAGTTTGGTAAATCCCAGTCCCCCTTCGTTAGTCGGGTGAGCCATAGATTCCCAACTAGCCCAGTGGTGCTTGTCTAGGCCGTTGCAATATCCCCAAAGGAAATTGCAAAAGATCTGTTCGATCGAGGAAAGGACCTTCTTGGACGGGGAGCATGCGGCCAGAGTATGGATGGGGATAGAGGTGAGCACGTGATTGAAGGATCATTTTGCCGCCAGGTGATAGAGTGGCATTATGCCATCCTTCAAGATTCTTTCTGATTCTTGTGATCAAGTTCTCGAAAATGCTGACATTAGATCTCCCATATACAAGAGAGCAGCCGAGATAGATGAACGGTGGATGGTCCACAGCGAAGGATGTTAAGTTGGCGAGGTTGATGGCTTGCTCGTGCTATTATGGCAGGTGTAGATGACGCTCTTGGAGGTGTTGATCTTTTGGCCTGAGCATCTAGAGTACCTCTGCAGGGTATTGTGGACTACTTCCACCGCTACTTCATCCCCGGAGGAGAAAATGAGTAAGTCGTCGACGAAAGCCAGATGGGTTATGATGGGGCATCCGCTAGATGTGTGGAAGTGCTTGAAGTTGGGGTGCTGACCATGTTGTTAAGGTTTCTGCTCAGGACATCTGCTGTAATGATGAAGATAGTAGAAGATAGAGGATCGCCCTGCCTAACCCCGATTGGCTTTGAAAAAACCCTGAGCTTGACCATTGATGATAGTAGAGAACCAAGAGTTACTGATGGATCTCCATATGATGTTGGTCCAGGTCTCCGAGAAACCAAAAGCCCTGAATAACCAGATCATGAACTCAATCTAGTCTGTCATAAGCTTTCTCTATGTCGATTTTGACAGCTATGTTGCCCCTCTTACTGGAAATTTTATGCTGGTTATTAGCTCTTGGGCTAGCATAATATTGTCTGATGTTTCTTCCTGACAAATTCGCTTTGCTCCTCGGAAATGATCTTGGTGAGGATGCTGGCCATTCTGGTTGCAATGATCTTAAGATGATCTTGTTGGTGAAGGTGCAAAGACTGATGGGACTAAATTCACGGAAGGATTCGGGTTGTCTTTTTTTGGGATAAGGATCAGGTTGGCACTCGAAATGCTTTGGGGTAAATGGCTCCTTCAAAGAAAGCAATAGCCGCTTCTATGATGTCTTGTTTGATAATATCCCAGCAAGTACGAAAGAAGACTCCGAAAAGCCATCTGGGCCGGAGCACTGTGCTCATTCAGAGCCCAAACGGCGTTTTGACCTCCTGGGCAGTGGGGATTCGTTCCAATTGGGCATTATCGTTGGCATTGATGAGAAGGGGGATTTGATCAAGGACGCGCTATCTTTATGAACCGGCTCTTTGGAGAATAGTTTGGAATAGAAATCAGTGGCTACCGCTTGAATGCTCTTTTGGTCTGTGAAAATGTTCCCGTTGTCGTCAACCGTATGGTGAATCGATAGCTTCAGTCTACGACCTTTGACACAGTTATGAAAATATTTTGAGTTTTTGTCCCCTTCACAGTCCCATTTCAACCTCATTTTCTGCTTCCAAATTCTGTCTCAACTTTGAGCCTGAACTTGAGCATAGCCTTGGTGAGGTTCAGGGCTCTCCTGGTCACTAAGGAGCGATCAGCAATAAACGTGGCTTCGGCACGGGTGACGTCGTCCTCCGCAACCCTGACGGCTTGAAAGATGTCCCCGTAGGCTTGTTTGCTCCAATGGGATAGAGCTTTCCTCGTGGCTTTGAACTTGTTGCTCACTCGAGATAGGGGGTTGGGAGAGTCCTCTCGATTCCATGCTTCCGCTACGATGCCCAGAAATTATGGGTGGTCGATCCAGAAGTCAAGAATTGGAAGTTTTTTGAATGGGTTGGTATTATTTTTAATTTCAACCAACAGAGGAGCGTGATCAGATTCGGAGGAGTTGAGGTGGGATAGGTTGCTTGTGAACCCCATTCCGTGCCAGAGGGCGTTCGTGAGAGCCCTGTCCAGCCGATTGACGATGGTCGCCTTCTTGCATGTTCCACCAAGTGAAGGCGTTGCCGGTGAATTGGAGAGGATCAAGATGGGTGTTGAAGATGAAGTTGTTGAAGTCCTGCATGGCCAGCATGAGAGGGGCGGCCACCAATTTTCTCTTCTCTGTAGGTAACAACATTAAAGTCCCTTGTGCAGAGCCACGGTGAGTTGTTTTGATGGAGGTTGATGTCAAGGAGGTCGTCCCAGAGTTGTTTCTTTTTTCGATATCACAGCTACCATGGACCGCGAAGATGACAGCGCGGTTCGAGATCATAGGGTGTTCAAACCAGCAGAAGAGGGCCTGCTTGGAGTCCTGGATGACTCCGATGTTGACGTCCTTCGAGCAGAGGATCCAAAATGTCTGCCTGCTATGGCCATAGGGAAGCCGAGTTGTTGTTGGATAGATTTTAGTCTTTTGGTGGAGATTTTGGGTTCAATAATAAAAGGATGTCATTTTGTGGATTTTTCGCAGGCTGGTTATTCTTCTAATTGTAGGTTTGTTCGCCAGGCCGCAGACATTCTAGGAAAGGATGTTAAGCATTAAGGACTTTGTGGGTAGGTTTTTTGATCCGCTTGGTGGCGGATCTAGTTTGAATTGTTGAGGTTTCTGCAGATCCTTGTTTGTCGTTGGCCTCTGGGATAGATGCTCCTGCCTTTGTCGAGGTGGGGGGATGGCTGGTTGATTGCTCCAGCGGGTTTGGGGAAGGACAAATGATTCCCAACGGAGTCCAGGACAGAAATGCTGGGGGAATCACTATGGAGTCATTGGAACTCCCTATCCGAAGAATAGCATGTTGTAGAGGATAGCCTACGGCTGGACCTGTTGACCTCTCTGAAGTGGTTCTGGTCCTAGAATCGCTAAGGCTTCTACTATCGAGTCTTCTCTAGTGTGTTGTTGTTCGGTGTCCCTGGAGTCAGCGGTCGCCTCTGCGTCCTCCAAGATGGGTGGTGTCTCGATGATCTGTTGATCGACTTGGTTGTCAGCCTCCGATTTTGCTTCCCCCGATTCGAGGGCGTCGAATTGGTTGGAGAGAGAAAGGACGTGGGTGTGGAAGAGGATCAATACTTTGCTGGAGGGTTCTCTTGTCTCAGACTCGCCGTCACTGGAGCCGAATCGAGTGTGTGAGTTCGAAGTGGTAGTAGGGACGTTTCGGAGTCCCCTTGGTTGGTGCGAAGTCATTCCTGGAAGCTTTCTTCTTTATTTTCGGGTGTAGATGACGGTAGTGCTTTGGGAGGTGACCTCTTAAGTGGCAGTGGTTACAGAACAAGATGTGGTTGTCGTAGAGGATTTATTGGGTGTGGGTCCGATTATCCAGCTCGATAGTGATGAAATTGGGTGGTTCGATAGTGAGGTCGAGTTTCAACATATTTTGGCGTAGTGGGCCTTAGTTAGGTTGATGGTCTCAGGACAGTGGCCACATAAGTACCAAAGGAGTTGGCTATGCCTAAGTGCTGCCGAAACAAAGCAAATGAGAGGTAGATTGGGCAGGATAACCCAGGCGGCAACCTGTGCTGAGTCTTCTTTGGTGCTGAAGTCGGCTGAACTTGATGATCTTCATCTGGTAAGATTCGATCCTGCAGGTGCCTTTGGACCATACGTTCCTGTGGTCGCTGTCAGAGGAAAGATGGAGAAGGATATGTCTTGGGTCAAGGGGAGCTACTCGGTACTCCGCTGAGAGTTTCCAACTGGCTATCGTTTCCTGTACCCTGGAGAGTTTTGGGCATCCTGTTGAGAATTTGAGGATAAAGGTGTGGGGAAACGATGTTGATAGAGAAGACAATTCAACTTCGGAGAACGATACCGAAGGCATTGTGGACTCCTGGGAGTACTCAAAGTCCGGGAGCTGGACCTCTGAAAAAATGAGGCCCTTGGGTGACGATAAGTCTGGGCGAAGTTTGGCAGCGTAAGATGGCTGCGTGCTCCTGACGGAGAAGGGTTCTGGATCTCTCCTCACGAGGTCAGAATAGCGGAAGGGGAGGTACAGCCCGGGACGGGGGGAGGGCAGTGAGCCTCGCCGGGATGGGAGACGCCTCTTTTGGTCCGGTTGAGCACGGGATGACCGCCGGGGGATCCACCTTGTCTACTGCCTCCTGAGGCGATCTGACTCGCCAGAGGTCGGAGGGGATGCCGCGGTGATCGCGGGAGGAGGGAGTCACCTTGTCGACCGACGCGAAGGTCGATCTGGGAACCAAGGAGGGAGAGGCCTCGGAGGAGCGAATGGAAGTGGAGGGGGTGATGACTAGAGCCGCGAGCATGACGGTGGCGACAGAGGACGGCGGGGGGGCATCAGGAGGCAAAGTCAGAGAAGGTCGAGGGGATCCCTGAAGGTCGAGAGAGGATAGCCGCTGCAACCGGGGGGCTCGGAGACAAACAGTGACAAGGATTCCCGGAGGAAGGGAGGCAGAGATCCCATCAGATTGCAAGGGAGCTGCGGTGCGGAGGCATCCTACAAATAGGAAGTGTGGGTCCCAACAAGGGAGGCCCCGCTCGGGATCTGCAGAACAGTGGGCGTAGAGGCCTCCTATCCTTCATGGGATACATTGTTCGGGATAATAGTGGGCTCTGACGCCGATGGGAGGGTCCTACTAGGAGGCGCGTAGAGGCACTCCTGCGCGGATAAGCCATAGGGCATGAGGGCCCCACCATCCGGATGAGCGTAAAGGGGAGGAAGTGCTCCACTATGCTGATGAGCGTAAAGGACGTGCGGGCTCTACTAAAATGGTGGGCGTAAAGGGGCGCTGTACCTTCCTGGAGAGAGTGGGTCCCACCGTTGGACGCTGCGGCTGGGAGCATATTACGCGCTGCTGCGTAAGTAAAGGGTGGTCCACCACATTGGAAGGAAGGGCAGAGCCTCCCATGTGGGGCCAAGAGAGAGAACCCCTAAGCCTGCGTTTGTTTGCCATAAAATATAAAAGAACAGAACAATTATTGGAGGACCGGACTTTTACTTCACGTTACAAACTCGCTTGTACAAAAAAGCCTAGGAACGAAAACCTAGGTACAACAGTCTAAGTACAATTGTTTATTTTAGATTCTGGGGGGTGACGATAGAGGCTCGGGAAGGCGACGGCAGCCCTGCCTTACTCCTTGGACGATCGGTATGCAGCCTTGGCTCCTGTGACGAGATGGTTGGCGTTGATGAAGAAATGCTCTTCTTGCTCTCCCTCTATTACTCTTCTGGCTTCTCTCTCTCTCTCTGTGTATTCTTTCTCTGATTATTGGGGGAGTCTCTCTCTGTCTATCCCTCCTTTTTTTCGCAAGAGAATGGCACCTTGCTTATTTATAGGAGTGGAGGCATCATTAGGGTTTGGATGATTGCCCATTCTTAAAGTGGCGGCGGCCTGATGTTTAATTAAATCTGGACCATTAGTCTTAAGCGTGAAGGATCTGGGCCATAAATGTGGATAGTATTAAATCCTGTGAATGATTAATGCTGATTGCTTTAAATCTTCATGATTGGTTGTGTTAATCCACGTGTCCCATTAGCTTGATCACGAATGATATACCCTGATCTCATTAATTATGAGGATAACGTTAAATATGGTTATTGGGATCTGGTAAATCTCTGATTGATTTAATATCACGCGTCCCATAATACGTGGTGTTGATGGCCAGCTGTGTGAAGGGATCCCACGGGAATACGTGGTGTTGATCGAGCCGTATATCTCTGTTGGTCGTTTGTGAGCCGCATGTACTTCCGAGCCGCATGAGGCTGGGAGACTCTTTGAACCGCATGGGACTGTCCCTATATAAGCCGCATGGATTCTCCTGCTCTGAGCCGCATGAGACTGAGAGTCTCTCCGAACCGCATGGGACTGCCCCTGTATGAGCCGCATGGGGTTCTCCTGTTCCGAGCCGCATAGACCATCATTCTGATATTTTCCATGCTTCTACAAGACCCCCTTCAAAGTTTTTAATTTGCAAAATTGAAATACTTTGAATAAGAAGCATGGCCCTTGCTAACCGCATAGATGGTTCAGCCGTATGGATTTATCTGGCCGCATGAGCTGTTAGGCCGCATAGACTTTTTGCCACGTGTCCCAACCACGTGTGCAAATCTTCTGCATTAAATGCCCTTGATTCGTTTTTTGAATTAACGCCGCCTTTTGGAGGAGGATCCCAAGGGTCAGTTTTGCTTTGACCGAAGCGTTTTGCCTTTATTCTTTTACGCGGCGTGTGGATCGAGGCGTTTGTTGATTTACGAGCCTCCTTCGCCTATAAATAGGAGTAATTTATTCTTTGAGGGTTTCTTTACCTTCTCTCTTTGCTCGAACTCCTTGTTGCCGACTTCCTCTTCATCTTCTCTCATCAACGATCGGCAATGGCTCCCAAGAAGACTACCGCTGCTACGGGCAAGAAGGCCGCGTCGTCATCTGCGGCAGCGAAGGGCAAGAAGGCCGCATCTTTATCGACTGCGGCGGCGAACGTGGCGGCTCCTCCGCCGGCTGACGTGCCTGTTTTTCACCCCGACGTTCACCCGCCTATTGCTGGTAGGACCATCAACATGAACTGTCATGGCTACGCCGCATATCTTATGCGCGAGCCTGTATTTCCAAGTATGCTGCGTGTCCGACTCATGTTCGAGCCGCATGGGATATGACCCAGGCCTGAGCCGCATGAAAGTTGTTGTTTGCAGCCGCATAACCACTTCATCATCAGGGCCGCATAAGCCCATCTGGACTGGACCGCATGAGCTCTTTCAAACTGAGCCGCATAAGCCTATTTTGAACTGAACCGCATAAGATCATTTGAACTGGATCGCATAAGATCATTTAAACTGGATCGCATAAGCTCATCCGCACTGAACCGCATAAGCCTATTTCGAGCCGAACCACTTAAGCTTATTCGAACTGGACCGTATGAGCTCATCCGAACTGAACCGCATAAGCCTATTTCGAGCCGAACCGCATAAGCTTACTCGAACTGGACCGTATGAGCTCATCCGAACTGAACCGCATAAGCCTATTTCGAGCCGAACCGCATAAGCTCATTCGAACTGAACCGCATGAGCTCTTTCAAACTGAGCCGCATAAGGCTATGCTGAACTAAGCCGCATAAGCATCAAGTAGTTGTGTTTCGGCTATCTTTTTTAACCTTATTTCTTTTGTCTTTCTTCAGTGAATCTGCCAGTAAATCCTGCGGGGGAACTTCTGGTTGGCTCGAATCAGTTCGCCTTGGGCGTGCGTCTTGATGACTTGGTTAAGCATGTGCTGAATCAATTTCCTGCTAATGAGCCTTCGGAGAGGTTGAACGCCATCGAGAATCAGACCCTCCATTATCTCCGTGCCATGATGAATACTGGGAAGTTGGATGGATTATACCTGAAGCCTTCATTCCTCTTTGGAGACGCTTTAATCATAAAGAATCCCCGAGTATTAGAGATTTTTGAGAACTGGGATTTTTTTTTGGATGGGATGGCGATCCATATTCCTCTCATGGAACGTCATTATCCTCTGTCGTGGTTCAATATGGTGTTGTTGGACAGGAAGATGGTGTGTAACTTAACTCCTACCCAATCAGGGATGTTGATGGGCAACATCCATTATAACCCGAACATGCGGTCAGCGTACGCGGGTAAGGATTCTGTCCTCCGGTACATGATGGGTCTGGCCCCAGGCTCTTTTATGAATGTACGGTCCCAACTTCACATTCACTCAAGCTGATACATTCCTGAATCAGCTCGCTCGTAAAAAATCTTATCCCGTTGGTAGACTGGCATTGCTGAACTGGAAAAACCCTACTTCTACGTGGGCCCAGTTGACCACTTGGGTTCTGCAGACCTACGGAACATTCCTGCGGGAGGTAGGACTTTATCATGCCATTCGGGGTACTTGTCACGGGCTTCCTATCAATAAACCATTATTCGTGGCGCTCTTGGAGATGTATAACCGGCGAACGGGGACGTTCTTTGCACCCGGAAGGGAGTTGGGGCTTGCTCTCCAAGAGATGTATACTGTCTCCAAACTTCCGTGGGGGAACGAGCCTTTCGAGGTGTACACCCCGTCGAATGAGGAGTTCGAGGACTTGAACCGACGACTCCCAGGTTTTGTTGCGGTGTATCAGGAGTTTCTGTGCCATCATAGTGCTTGTCACCAGATGGCTATAAAAAAGGTGGATAGCTCAGAAGGGACCGCTCCCCACACCACATCCTGGGTCAATTATCTTTTTAAAGTTGACCCTTCTGGCGAAGTTACACCTCGGACCCCTCGAACCCAGGGAGAGATAAAGGACCTGATGTTGAGCGTCAAGAAGTCGCGGTCCAAGAGCGACATATTCGGGAGTCAAACTGACTCTCTTAGCTATTTTTACTACGACACCACGCAGATGTCAGAGAAGGCGCTCCTGGCTGGATTTTTAATGATATGGCTACGAAACTGCGTAGTCTCGGGAGGGGCAGGTTCTATTGAGAGGATCAGTCGCCACTTCATTCTTCCTGCCGTTTAAACTGGTATTTGGAGTTAGACTGGCTCTTCTTCCGGCTATGGTGTGTAGCATACACCATGGTCTCTGAACATTCTCGTCCAAGGTCATTGCCCGCAAGAAGATGCTGGATTTTGAGCGCATAGAGCTACCGTTCCACTATTTGATGGGGTGGTTGTTGATGCACTACAAATCTTTGATGGGACCTGGAATAGCGGAAGATGCAACAGATGAAGACGCTTTCCTTTTCAAATGCCATTGCCAGTCTTGGAAATACAATACTATGCCAGCTTGTCGAAGGGCGCTGGCGAGGGTGGATGGGTGTGACTTTTTCGTGTCTGTTCCTCATTTTTCCGATAAGGAAGTGAGGAATGTATACCTTGATGGTACAGGACCTTCTCACTTTCTGTCTCCGAATATGCTCACCTGGTTGCGCAACATCCGCCCCGCGCATCTGGTTTATCGTAACCGTGATAATGTGTACTTGGAGCCCTACCTGTCTAGTAGGTTTTCCCGCCAATTTGGCTATAGCCAGTTATTCCTTGACTATCCCAACCCTTGTTTGGGTTTTGAAGGTAGCGTTCTTGATGGTGTCAGAGCATAGAATTATTATGACGCTTATCATACTCGGGCCAGCTTCTCGGTCCCCGATGCTAAGGCGCCGAGGGAAATTTTGTACGTGGCTGCTTTGTATCATGTTATGGCGAACAAGCCTCCCGTTAATTTTGATCCGAGTACCAGTTTCATCGTGGGTACCGGTTTAGAGGAGAAGTCCAAGGGGGCTAAGGCTAGAAAGCAACTAGCGCTCCAGACTCCCCTCCCTGAATCAGAATCTTTCGAGTCGGCTGGGGAGGATGATGATCATGATAGCGAAGTCTCCCTTTCTGGTGGGGGTGAAGAAGTAGCGGATCAACCGCTTCCCACACCCGATGAACTGGCGAAGGATCCGTTACTTGCTATACAAGAGGAAGTAGTGAGGGAAGGACAGCCTTCCGCCGTGCCTGGTCCCTCACGCAAACGAGTCAGACGTGAGTCTCCTGACAGCAGAGCGACCTTTTCCGTGAAAAGAGCTGTCGTTAGGTCTCGTGGATTACTTTTTACCGAGGGGGTTGAAGATGCAGACGATGTTCCGGAGGTAAGACCAAGTCGGAGCTATCTCCTTGTTGTGGTTTCTTTCTCTTAGGATACGACTTAATTATTTTTCTTTGTAGGTGTCTGATGAACCGGCCTCTCATGAACCGTCTGCCGCCCCTGAGGTTGATCCGGCCCTTGCTGCTTTGATTAGTGGCATGTGTTCCACGATCCTTTCAGCGGGGCTCTCTCAGCGGCGGCTGAGAGCTCCCAGGTTGCTGAGGCCTCGGCCCGGGGTGACGAAGGTTTCCTCGGGCCTGTCTTCGAGATTGCTAAACTTTAGCAAGGCGACGCCGATCTCGTTGCATCCCCACCCGAGGGTGCAGGGGCGGAGGAGTCTATTATACCTGACTCGAAGACTGCTAGTGAAGAGGCTGCGGTGGTTGAAGGCGAACCTCAGCCTCCACACTCTTTCGCTGGTAAGATAAGCCAAATATTGACTAGCGAGGGGGCTTATTTGCTCTATCAACATATCCTCCGGGTCAAATCGATTCATGGTTGTCTTGGCCCTACAGGTCCTGACCCTTTGCCTCCCACAGCGAATGTTCTTAGGGAAGGCTCGGCCTGCCGTGATCTGGAGGAAAGGAGCATTTCCTCTCCTTTACCGACTCATACCGAGGGGTCTCCTGCCAGCTCCGGGCAGATGGAAATGGAGCTGGCGATGGTCTCCGCCTCATCCTCTGTTGCTTACACGGCTTTGGAGACTGACTTCTCGACCCTGCCGAGCATCCAAGTTTTGCGGGCTGCTGAGGAAGAGTTGGTTGCTGTTCAGGCGTCCTTCCGTATGGAGTTTGCTTCCTTCGTGGCAGGGGCGGCCGATTCTGTTGTGTCCTCTTCAGTGTTGCCAGCTACACTCCCGTTGACGCCGGCTTCTTCGGAGGCTCTGGACGAGGTATCGCAGGATGTGGTTGACAGCTTCTATCGCCACTTAAAGAGGGGCATAGATGCTGCCATAGAATGGAGGATCCCTTTTACTCTGTCCCTGCGGTACGCCCGGGGTCAGATTGAAACTTTGAAGGCTCTTCCTAGCGGGGCGGGGTTGGCTGCGCTCCTGGAGCCCAAGTTGGCAGAGGCTGATCTGCTCGTGACCCAATTGCTGATGGTACGACAGGATGACTTGCCTACCGCGATTGAACGGGAGCGGGGCTTCCTTATTGCTGCTCGGGACAGGATAAAGCTTGCTCGAGATACTGCTAGGCCAGTTGTGAGGGGGGACCTTGACAAGCTTTCTGCTTCGTATGACAGGCTGGGTCGTCGAAGTCAAGCTTGTAGGACTCGGGGAGAGGCTGCTTCTCGTAGAATAGCTGACACGAAGGAGCGGATTCTCGCACTTCAGCAGGAGCTGGCCTTCCTAGAATCAGAGCTGAAGGCTGCTGATGCGGAACATGAGTCGATTATTCGGGAGGCCGAAAAGGTTTTTCGATCTTCTGTTAACCTGGAGCGTGCCTTTAAGAAATTCGAGGATAACTGGCAAGCCCATGCTCAACTGGAGGACGAGGCGGTGCTGACCCAAGAGGCGGAGCGTCGAGCTACGCAGAGGTTTGAGCGGTCGGTTGCCTTGCTGACGGACCGTCTCAGGGCGTTATGTGCCCCGGAGCAGTGATCAGCTTTCTGTTTTTCTTTTGCTGTTTTTTTTCTTTTGTTTTGATTTTGTAAAGGATGTGATCCTAGATGATGTAGCACTTTGAATTTTGAATAAATGAGCATGCTTCAACTCATCTTCTTTTTTTTTGTACTTGTGGTGTTCGTGGATTTGGACCTGCTGGGGGATTATTTGTAGACCCGTCACCCTGGGCGTCCTTGGTTTTAGGTACGAGTAACAAGTTTTGGAGAGGAATACATAGAACAACTTTGCGATAAGACAGCTATAGAAGTTTTTGGTATTCAGAAGAATGTCGAGGAGCAGCTGGGCTCTCAGGCATGATAAGGAAGGGATGGGCGCGTACTGGAGATCCAGTACAGCATCTGTGGTCGACTGAGGACATTCGTGGTCAACAGAGGACATTTATGGTCAACAGAGGACATTTGTGGTCAACAAAGGACATTTGTGGTCAACAGAGGACATTTGTGGACCTATTATCCTTGTCATACTCCGGTCGTGGGTACAGATAATAGGTTGAAAGGGAACCGACATACTTACTCAGAGGTAATGGGGACATGGCAAGCATGAAGGTTTCTTCGACGGAGCCTTCCCACTCAGAGGTAATGAGGACATGGCAGGAGTGGGCTCAATGAAGAGGGGGTACATAGAACGACTCAGAGGTAGGAGAACGTAGAAGTTCTATGCGAGGGGGCTGTTTGTTTTTGGTGGAAGTGAAAACGACTCAGAGGTAAAGAGGACATGGCCGTTTCGGAAATTTGTGGATCGATTACCCTTTTTGTGCACTGGGAGTGCGGGTAGTGGATCATGAGGGAGGATCTCTTCCAGGAAGAAAGTTCAGAGGTATAATCATACGTGACTTACTATCTGAAAGAGTGACCGGAATATGAGTTCAGAGGCACCAGCAGGTACATAACTCGGTAATGAAGAACAGTTTGGCAACTCTAGAGGGGGGTGAATAGAGTTTATATAGAAAAATAGCCAATTAAAAATAACTCTTTCACCGATAATAAATAATCAGAGTAAAGTGCAGAAAATAAATGAAGAGCAGAAGAGCATACGCAAACACAGCGATTTTAACCTGATTTCCCTCGTGGAGGACTAGTCCAGGCCTGAGAACTCTAGCTCAGGATTAAATCCACTATTTATGAAATAGTAGTTTACAACCCGTGCCTTTTCTTCAGAAGAGCACGTCAACTTCTAACAGAGGATCGCAGTGGCGATTTGCTTGGAATTGTCCAAGCGACTTCTTCGACTCTTGCACAAGAATCCTAACTGAGAGATGCTGAGCACTCGAGACTTAGGAGGCTTGTGGCTAGTAGATGGGAAGGGTATGGCTTATTGAGCTTATAAGAGAGAAGAGAAGAGAAGATTGGATGATTTGAAATGAGAGAATTCATGCCCTATTTATAGTGTTTTTATAGGCAGAATTCGGCCAGAATTCGGGTAGGAAAATTCAAAAATTTGGCCGTTGGACAACTAGCAACCAGCT
Source organism: Iris pallida (assembly GCA_029216955.1). Taxonomy (NCBI): domain Eukaryota; kingdom Viridiplantae; phylum Streptophyta; class Magnoliopsida; order Asparagales; family Iridaceae; genus Iris; species Iris pallida. The sequence continues at coordinate 21,440 of JANAVB010032973.1, forward strand.
AACCCTAAAATTAGGGTTCCTGATTTCTAGGGGACAGAGTTCGGCCCGAACTCTGTGTGGAGGCAGAGTTCGGCCCGAACTCTGTCTCCAGAGCACAGAGTGGTTCTAAGGGGACCAGTGGGCAGTTTTTGGTTCAGTGGAGCTTGGGATTTTTGGTAGGTTATAGACTAAGTTCCAAGAGCTCAGCATGACTCAAAGTACACAAGTCTAGACTCAATGAAATTATAAAATACAGACTCCAGAACACACTGAGAGCCGGAGACTGAGCTGTCATCTGTCTTGAACTGAATGCAGTCGTCGTGTGTCGTATTGAATTAATACAAATATTATTTAGTCAATGTAGTCAATATTTGGTTGACTGTGACTTTGTGTCAACAATCTCCCCCATATTGATAATTGACAAAATAATATATGTATATTTCAATATTCATACCTGGACACAGTTGATTGTAACATAGCTCCCCCATAAACGATGCCTGAGCTAAAAGAAGATAGCTCCCCCGTAAACCATGAACGGTGTCGAGCTAGAAGCTATAGCTCTCCCCCGTACAAAATGCATAGAACCTGTGACCTGATAGATAATATTTCCCAGAGCAAGAACAAGCACAGATATACACAGATATACGAATGCATAGAACCGGTGGCCTGATAGATAATATCTTCCAAAGCAAAACAAGCACAAAACTATAAAAATAAAAATAAAATATACATTATTTCTCCCCCTTTTGGCAGTTAGCAATATAAAGAAGCAATAAATAGTAATGCCACCACACCAAGCAGAGAAGAAACAGTGAAATACTAAGCAAAATAAGTCACTGACATAAAGTAAAACTATGATAAAGGACAGAAAATGTCATCCACCAAACCAAGTGGCCAACTCATAAACAGAGTACATAAAACCAGCTACATAAATCCATAATAAACTAAATAACTGAAAGCAAAAAGTAACTAAGATCATCAGCAGTAGCAGCAGCAGATCGAGCCTATCTCCATCATGGAGCACGAGAAGGTCCTGGAACATCGGAAGGACCAGGAAAGGAGCGACGAGGGTCCACAAAAGCATCATCCGGATCCATGTAACGCATAACCCACGGATCATCAATGCGATGACCCGCGCGCACTGGATCCCTCTCCATGGGAATGTGCAGATGCTGAGACAGAGAGTACCGGATATCATGCAGAGAGTTGTCGAGAGCACTCATCTGCAGAGTGGTACGATAGTCTAGCTGTGTCCAGCGATCGTCCTCAAGAGTAAAACGATCCCGGAGCATGGTCTGAATGGACTCAAGAGTGGCAGGTGGAGGAGGTGCATCCTGACCAAAAGGAGGGGCGTCAGGCTCCTCATCATCAGAATGCTCAGAGGCCTCAGGAGAGGCGACAACTGCCTGAGTACGGCGTACCTTGGACAGAAAAGTAGGAGCAGGCAAGAACTGACAGTCATGAATAGGAATGATGAATGCACGAAAAACCATAGGAAGGTATAAAGGATAAACCAACGCTCTTGGTTTCTTCCTACAATTTATCATCCAATCCATTATTGTCCTAGGAAGATTGAATGGGATACGATAATGGAGGTGATATAAGGCAGAAATCTCAAAGTAAGTAACTTCATCTGTTGAGCCAGCCTTGGGCAAGATAGTATTGAACACGATGCGATGAAGTTCATAAAAGTAGGGGGTAAGATGCTTGGCCTTTAGCTTGCGAGGACTTACGTTAGGAGCACATAAATCCTCCTTGAATCCTTCAAGGGAAGTATCGCCAACAAATTGAAGTTGACGTGCTTCCACAAGCTTGTCCCACACATCAAGATCCGGGAGAGCAAGAAAGTCTCCCAACTCAGAATCATTGAAGGCAATGTTAATGCCAGCAACCCAGGAATAGATGTGGGTTGCGTCGTGAGTCAGATTACAGTAGAACATTTGGATTGCACTATGGTAAATGACAGAATTGGAAGCAACTAGTTCATCCAAACAAAGATCACGAAATAAAGATGCATATTGAGAAAATATTGTAAAATTGATGGGATGGCCCCCAAACACCGGACGAGTCCTAAAATCGCTAAACCATTCATTAGAGGCGTCTAGCGACACAAATAGACGGTCGTCGTATGTGTTAGGGTCATCGGGACACGGCGGATTGAACAACGGATGAATGGGGTGTTGTTCAACAACTTGTTCAATCGGAGGAGGAGGAACCGAAGAGGAAGCTCCCTCATGTCGAGTCCTTCTCCCTCGTTTGGACAAGCGAGATGCCATTTGTAAATAGGAGAACTTGAAAATGATAGAAGGAGAGAGTTATACCTGAAAATAATACCAAACAGTGGAAGAGAATGATGAGAAACCCTTTTTCCTTGATTTTGAGAAGTAATGGAGCCTTCTAGATCAAAAACTAGGGTTAGGGTTTTGAGAAAAGAGTTTGGAGAGGTGAGGAAGGAGGCAAAGGTGAAGGAGAGAGAGGGAATCCCGAAATAAAATAGGGGTTTGTCTTTGGTCGGATGAAATATTGACCATAGGATCTAAATTGATCCAACGGCAGAGCCAGATCCCGACGCTGGAACTAAGGGACCGAACTCGGCCCGAACTCTGTTAGGGGCAGAGTTCGGCCTGAGTTCTGGATCAGTGGTCCAGAACTAAAAGCAGGCTGAAAAGATAGAAACATTGATTAAGTGTTGCACAAAAGAGATTTTGAGGATAAAAGATTGATGAAAACAATGAAGTACATAGAGAGGTACACAAAGGTCATAATGAACTTTAGGAAAAATCAATTAGGCAATAATAAATCGGAACAAACCATATAATAAACAAGAAAATATATTGTAATTCAGTATTTCAAATTTGCCATGGGTTAGCTGCAGGGGCCGGATCCCAGCTAGCGGTAGTCCTGAGGACTAGTGCACTGTGTCGCTTAGGCTTTTATGCCTTTTTGTCAGAAGGACCCTTTCGGCTTGTACCCATAATAAATTTGTCATAAAAGAATCAAAATATACTCGACATTTACGCAAGTAAGTCTCAACTTATAACTGCTTCATCCAAAATTCCGAGTTCACGACAAAGATAATTGAAGCGCTCTTCGGATAATGGCTTAGTAAAGAAATCTGCTAGCTGATGATCAGTGTTAATAAATTCTAAGTTAATCGTGCCATTTTGCTGATGATCACACAAAAAGTGGTGTCTGATCTCAATGTGTTTAGTGCGTGAGTGGCAGACAGGGTTCTTAGTCAAATTGATGGCACTAGTATTGTCACAGAATATAGGAATATGCATGAAAGATAACTTATAGTCTTCAAGGGTTTGCTTCATCCACAGAATTTGTGCACAACAACGCCCAGCTGCTATATATTCAGCTTCTGTTGTGGATAGTGCGACAGAGTTCTGCTTCTTGCTAAACCATGAGACTAAAGCCTTTCCTAATAAATGACACGTGCCGCTCGTACTTTTACGATCGACCTTGCATCCAGCAAAGTCAGCATCAGAGTAACCGATGAGGTCAAATGATGTTAACTTGGGATACCATAGGCCCACTGTAACCGTACCCTTAAGGTATCGAAAGATACGCTTAACCGCGGTCATGTGAGATTCCTTAGGATTTGCTTGATATCTAGCACATAGGCAAACATTAAACATGATATCGGGGCGACTAGCAGTTAAATAAAGTAAGCTGCCTATCATACCTCGATACTTACGTTGATCAACGGGTTTGCCGCTCTCATCTGGTTCGAGTTTGGTTGAAGTAGCCATTGGAGTGCTGATTGGTTTGATGTTGTCAAGATCGAACTTCTTCAGCATGTCCTTGGTATACTTCGATTGACAGATGAAAGTTCCATTTGCCAATTGTTTTACTTGCAGACCAAAAAAGTAGTTGAGCTCTCCCATCATGCTCATCTCAAATTTCGTCTGCATATACTTGGCAAATTCTTGACAAAGAGTTTCATCAGTAGATCCAAAAATAATATCATCAACATAAATCTGAATTAATAAAATGGTGTCTTTAAAAGATTTTATAAACTGTGTAGTGTCAATTTTCCCTTTTGAAAAACCTTTCTCAAGTAAGAAGCTACTTAGCCTTTCATACCAAGCTCTGGGGGCTTGTTTGAGGCCATAAAGTGCTTTCTTTAGCTTGAACACGTGGTCGGGAAATTTGTGATTTTCAAAGCTAGGAGGTTGTTTCACATAAACTTCCTCCTTAATAAAACCATTCAGGAAAGCACTTTTCACATCCATTTGAAATAATTTAAAGTTTTAAAAATTAGCAAAAGCACAAAGCATCCGAATGGATTCTAGTCTAGCAACAGGAGCATACGTCTCATCGTAGTCGATACCTTCCTCTTGGTTGTATCCTTGAGCTACTAAACGAGCTTTGTTACGTGTGACTGAACCATCTTCATTTACTTTGTTTCTAAAAACCCATTTAGTAACAATTATCGAGTGATTAACCGGTCTAGGAACGAGTTTCCATACTTGGCTTCTCTCGAATTGGTTGAGTTCTTCTTGCATAGCAGAAATCCAAAATTCATCATTAAAAGCTTCAGAAATGTTTTTAGGCTCTACTTGTGAAATGAAGGCAGTGCTAGCAACGGAGTCTCTTAGTGATGATCTAGTAGTTACTCCACGTGAAACTTCTCCTATAACTAAATTTTTTGGATGAGAAGGTTTGAAAGAGAATTTCTTAGGCAAACCCTCCAGAGAATTAGTTTCGGTTGAAGTATTCATTGGAGTAGAAGTTGATGGCTCAACGTCATCATCAAGAGTACTTGCTGCACTGTTGTCTTCATCAAAAGTCACATTTGTTGACTCTTCCACAATAAGTGCGCGTTTATTAAAAACTCTATATCCCTTACTCTTGGCGGCATAACCAAGAAAGATACCATCGTCAGCTTTGGCATCAAATTTGCCTAAGTTGTCTTTGGTGTTAAGGATAAAACATCTACAACCAAAAACTTTAAAATAAGAAACATTGGGGGTTCTCCCAAACCAAAGCTCATAGGGTGTTTTCTTCGTAATGGGATGAATCAGCACCCTATTCAAAATGTGGCATGCTGTACTAACAGCTTCTGCCCAAAAATATTTCGGAAGTGAAAATTTATTCAACATGACTCTGGCCATATCGCCGAGAGTTCTATTCTTCCGCTCCACAATACCATTTTGTTGAGGAGTTCTAGGACAAGAAAATTCATGATCAAAACCATTTGCATTACAAAAACTTTCAAAATCATAATTTACGAATTCGCCTCCATGATCACTTCGGATTCGAGTAATCATGTAGCCTTTTTCGTTTTGAACTTTCTTTACAAAAATTGAAAGCAGAAATAGCATCGCTCTTATTAGCGCGAAAGAAAACCCATGTAAATCTCGAAAAATCATCAACAATAACAAATGCATAAAGTTTGCCTCCAAGGCTAGCTATTTTACTAGGACCAAATAAATCCATATGAAGTAGTTGCAAGGGTCTAGTAGTACTTACAGAGTTGATAGAATGAAATGAGGATTTAGTTGCCTTGTTTAGTTCACATTCGGCACATACCGTGTCCTTTTTGAACGTGATGTCAGGTAATCCTCTCACTAGCTTCTTGGTAGAAAGCCTGGATATAGCATCCATGTTGGCATGACCAAGACGCTAGTGCCAAAGTAGTCGTTCATCTTTGTGGGCATATAGACATCTACCTGCATTGTTAGTATTTATAGAAAGATAGAAAATGTAGATGTTGTCCTCTCTTTTCCCTTCAAAAATAATGTCTCCTGTTGACCTATCATAGATGTAGCAACTGTTTTGTCCAAAGTTAATATCATATCCATGATCAGCAAGATGACTAATGCTGAGCAGGTTATGCTTTAACTCGGTCACTAGGCAGACATCCTTTATTACAGGAGAAGGAGGATGACCAATGATACCATTACCTATAATATGCCCTTTGAGATTGTTACCGAAGGATACGTATCCTTCTCTCTTCATCGATAGTGATGCAAAAAGATTTGCGTCTCCCGTCATATGTCGCGAGCATCTATTATCGAGAATCCACTTACTTTCAGTTGAGGAGGGAAGGTCCACCTACATCAAGAGTAGATGTGACCTTTGGTACCCGAGTTCTTGAGGGTCCTGAAAAGTTAGTCTTTGGGAACCAAGCATATATCCTTTTATCTACAAGTCTTCTAACTCTGCACTGTGGTGAGATGTGTCCATGTAATCCACAATAAGTACAGATAGCATTCTTATTTATACTAGGGGCATGAGAATAATATCTATAAGCAACAGGATAAGGATGGACATGATGTGAAGAGTTAGCATGGTGAAGATGATTATGCATGGAATAAGTGGCATGGTGATGGTGTCTATGAGGCATAGAATGATGGTATTGTCTATGATGTGTGACTTGCTGATATTGTCTAGATGGCATGGCATGATGATTTTGTCTATATGGTATATGAGGACCTTGTCTATATGGCATTGCATGATGATTTTGTCTATATGGCATGGCATGATGATTTTTATGTGTGAAGTGATGTTGATTGTGTCTTTGTGCATGATGAGTGTGTACTGAGTGAGAATTGTTCTTACGTACACGTGGTTTGTGAAAGTTTGTGTATATAAATGCATGGTTATGTGCTGCATGAGAATGACGTGGTTGACTAGCATGAGTGGTGTTGTGCCCATGTGATTGGGTTTGAGGTTGAACAACCTGTTTACCCAATTTGGTTTCTAATTTTTTAGAAACAGCTTGCAGTTCATCAACCTTAATATTTAAGCCATAAATCTTAGTCATGGAAATCTTGTGTCTACTCTTTTCTTCAGCAAGCAACGTGTTGAGAGTAGTGATTTCTTGAGTTTGTTGCTCAATACGTGCTTCAGCATCATGTAAGCTTAATTTAAGCTTGGATACTTCATCAGTGTCATTAGTGGGTGATGTGTTTCTAACATTATCAAGAAGTAAAGAAATTCTTTGTATCTCATCTTCTAGACTTTTGATTTTGTCCTTGGCATGTTTATATTTACCGATGACCTTTTTATGATCATCGAGTAAATCAGTGAAAGCATCGCCAAGTTCATCAAAAAAGAAGTCATCCAGAGTTTCGTTAGATACCTTGTCAGAAGTTGCCATCAGGCACACATTTGCTGTATCTTGAGGAGAGTCCTTTTCTTCCTCAGAGTCACTTGCTTCATTTTCATGCCAGATGCCTGTGTTGGCATATTTCTTTGATGAGTTCTTTTTGTATGGCTTCTCATAGCGGTTGCTCTTCTTCAGGAATGGGCAGTCTTTTCGGACATGTCCAGTTTTCTTGCAACCGTAACAAGTTGGTTCTTCTTCATCGTCTTCTTGAGATTCCTTCTTCCTTCGATTGAAGCGAAGGAATTTCCTGAAGTTGCGAACCATGAGAGCTTGGTCTTCATCATCCGAATTATCTTCTTCGGTCTCATCATGATTAGCTCTTCGTTGATGAGCTTTGAGTGCGATCTCCCTGGTCTTCGGAGCAGGCTCTTCGAAGTCCTTGAGGTCAAGCTCGTGAGTCATAAGCTTACCCATCAAGGTCTCCATTGACATTGTTGTGAGATCGTTTCCTTCTATGATGGCTGTCACCTTAGGATTCCAAATCTTTGGTAGCCCTCTGAGCAGCTTACGAATCTTCTCGTGGTTTGAGTACTGCTTTCCAAGCGAGGATAGAGGATTGATGATGTCGAGGAATCTTGTGAACATTTGAGTGATCGTCTCACTTGGCTTCATCTTGAAAGCTTCGTATTCTTGAGTGAGACGGCTTATTTTGGATTCCTTGACCTGTGTGGTTCCTACATGCGTCACTTCTAGAAGTCTCCATACTTCATGAGAAGTGGTGCATGTAGAGACCCTGTTGAACTCATTCCTGTCTATGGCACAGAATAAAGCATTAATAGCCCTAGCATCTAGACTTGCCTGTTTCTTCTCCTCGACAGAATATTTGTCGTGTGGTTTCTCAATGAGGTCACCATCGACAACTATTCTGGTGGGCTTTTTGTAACCGTCAGTGACGACAGTCCACAGGTCAAAGTCTAGAGACTTAAGATAGAAGCTCATCCTTGTTTTCCAATATGTGTAGTTAGTCCCATCAAATAGGGGAGGCCTATGAGTGGACTGACCTTCACCATGATTGGAAATCAAGGATTGTGTGGTTGCCATGGATCAGCTCTTAGGATGTTAGTCCTTATAAAGAGAACAGAGCTCTGATACCAATTGAAGAACAGTTTGGCAACTCTAGAGGGGGGTGAATAGAGTTTATATAGAAAAATAGCCAATTAAAAATAACTCTTTCACCGATAATAAATAATCAGAGTAAAGTGCGAAAAATAAATGAAGAGCAGAAGAGCATACGCAAACACAGCGATTTTAACCTGGTTTCCCTCGTGGAGGACTAGTCCAGGCCTGAGAACTCTAGCTCAGGATTAAATCCAATATTTGTGAAATAGTAGTTTACAACCCGTGCCTTTTCTTCAGAAGAGCACGTCAACTTCTAACAGAGGATCGCAGTGGCGATTTGCTTGGAATTGTCCAAGCGACTTCTTCGACTCTTGCACAAGAATCCTAACTGAGAGATGCTGAGCACTCGAGACTTAAGAGGCTTGTGGCTAGTAGATGGGAAGGGTATGGCTTATTGAGCTTATAAGAGAGAAGAGAAGAGAAGATTGGATGATTTGAAATGAGAGAATTCATGCCCTATTTATAGTGTTTTTATAGGCAGAATTCAGCCAGAATTCGGGTAGGAAAATTCAAAAATTTGGCCGTTGGACAACTAGCAACCAGCTAACCCTAAAATTAGGGTTCCTGATTTCTAGGGGACAGAGTTCGGCCCGAACTCTGTATGGAGGCAGAGTTCGGCCCGAACTCTGTCTCCAGAGCACAGAGTGGTTCTAAGGGGACCAGTGGGCAGTTTTTGGTTCAGTGGAGCTTGGGATTTTGGGTAGGTTATAGACTAAGTTCCAAGAGCTCAGCATGACTCAGAGTACACAAGTCTAGACTTAATGAAATTATAAAATACAGACTCCAGAACACACTGAGAGCCGGAGACTGAGCTGTCATCTGTCTTGAACTGAATGCAGTCGTCGTGTGTCGTATTGAATTAATACAAATATTATTTAGTCAATGTAGTCAATATTTGGTTGACTGTGACTTTGTGTCAACAGGTAATTTAGAATATTGAGAAAGTGTGAGTTCAGCGGCACTAGCGGGTACATGACTCGATAATCTGAAGGAAATGTGGAGGTGAGTTCAGCGGTACCAGCAGGTACATGACTCGATAATCTAAAATGTTGTGGATGTGAGTTCAGTGGTACCAGCGGGTACATGACTCGATGATCTGGAGAGAATGTTGTTTAGACATAATATTTCTTCAGGAACTTGTCGTTGACGGGCAACATGAGCAAGTCTCCATTTTGTTTTGCAAGGCGGTAAGCACCGTTGGAGAATACTGCCTCAATAATAAATGGGCCTTCCCACTTTGGCTGGAATTTGCCGGCGGTCTTGTGAGTCATGACCATCGGCCTCCGGACTACCAGAACGAGATCGCCCACCTGGAATGTTCTGACTTTGACCTTCTTGTTGAAGGCTCCAGAGATGCGTGCTTGGTATAGCTCAATTCGTTGCTGAGCCAAGAGGTGCTTTTTATCTAGTGCCTCCAATTTCTGTAGCCGGCGATGGTGGTTTTCGTCTGTCGTCAATTGATGAGTGAGGACGACGCGTAGTGAGGGGATCTGAGTCTCTAATAGGAGGACTACCTCACTCCCGTAAACCAGGGAGAATGGTGTATTCCCGGTGGCTGTTCGAACTGTGGTGCGATAAGCCCATAAGCATTCGCCGAGCTTCTCGTTCCAGTCGCGTTTGTTGGAGGAGATAAACTTCTTGAGGAGTTTGATGATTTTTTGTTGAATGCCTCTGCCAACCAGTTCGCTGCTGGGTTGTACGGTGTCGAAGCGACATTCTGAATACGGTGCTTGTTGTAAAACTGATAGAATGCATGGCTTACAAACTGCGGACCATTATCATGGATGATCCTTCGGGGCAGTCTAAAGCGGTAGATGACGTGATGCTTAAGGAAGCTGATCACGTTTGAAGTCTTAACTTCTGCGAGTGGGACAGCTTTCGCCCATTTGGAAAAGTAATCAGTGATCGCAAGTATGAAGCGATGTCCTCGGGAGGAAGGTGGGGTGATTGGACCAATGATATCCATTCCCCATGCTTCGAATGGCCAGGACGCCACTATCGGATGTAGAAACTCGGATGGTTGGTGAATGAAGTCCGCGTGGACTTGGCAGGCTTTGCATTTTCTAGCATAATCTATCGCATCTGCCACCATCGTGGGCCAATAGTAGCCCATTCGTCGAAGACGGTCTTGCAATTTGGTGGACCCCGCAGACACCGTCATGAGCTTCTCGTACGACTTCTTTGGCTTCTGCGTTTGACAGACACCGAAGCAGTAATCCATCGTAGGAGCGGCGATACAGCATTTTTGTCTCTGCGTCGTAGAAGAATCTAAGAGAACGCCGTCTGATGGAAGTGGCTTCCTTTGGGTTCTCGGGTAGGATGTCGTAGACGACGAAGTCGATGAATGGTTGTCTCCAGTCTGGGGCATCATTGATCGTCTGGGCGGAATAACTCGCCACGAATTGCACATTGTTCTTAGGACAGACCAGTTCGTGGCCTATCACATCCACTGATTGGCGATCATAGTTCGGAACTGCTAGGGAAGCGGCAAGACCAGCTAGGGCATCAGCTTCGATATTTCGGAGTCTGGGGACATGTTCGATGAAGAACCCCTCGAATGACGAGATGATGTCAATCGCTATTTGGTGATAAGGGATCATGTCTTCGTGGCGGACCTCATATGAGCCCCGGATCTGATTGACGATTAGTTGGGAATCGTCGTATGCTTCAAGATATTCTACCCCCAGCTCTCTTACAAGTTGGAGGCCGATGACCAGAGTGTTGTACTCGGCCACATTGTTAGAGCAGGGCTCTGTGAGGGAATAAGCGCGGTTAATCACTAATCCGGAAGGGGAGACCAGCACTACCCCGACTCTGACGACTATATTGCCTTTAGGTCCGGTCCTCGAAGCACCGTCGAAGAACATTCGCCATATATCATCGTGAGAGGTTGCATGCGAGTCGGCGACCTCATCTGGGATCTCTTCATATATTCTGGAGGACTCCGAGCCTGGGTGGGCTGCTAAGAAGTCTGCCAGGGCTTGACCTTTGACTGCCTTTTGTGGGACGAAGATCATATGATAAGGGGACAGCAATATTGCCCATGTAGCGAGGCGAAAGCTGAGTGCCCCTGGTTTAGTCATGAGGACCCTGAGAGGGTTGACTCGTGAGATCACATGTATTGTTTGTCCGGTGACATAGTGTCGCATTTTCTGAATGGCGAACACCAGGGCAAGACATTCCTTCTCCACAGCGGTGTATCGGTGCTCTGGCCCAATCATCATTCGGCTGAGGTAATATATGGCTTGCTCATGGCCTGCATCGTTGTTTTGTGCCAGCAGAGCCCCGAGGGAGTGTTCCATTGCTCGTACATAGAGCAGGAATAGTTTTCCAGGAACCGGGGCCACCAAGACTGGAGGATTTGACAAATATTCTTTGATGCTGTCGAAGGCACGCTGACATTCCTCGTCCCATACGAATGAGACTCCTTTTTTCATGAGGTGCGTGAACGGGCGGCATCGCCCGGAGAGGTTAGAAATGAACCTCCTGATGTAAGCTAGCCTCCCTTTGAGGCCTCTGAGTTCGCGGAGATTTCTCGGGGGACCCATCTCCATGATTGCTTTCGTCTTCTCAGGGTCTACATGGATACCTTGTGCCGTGATGATGAAGCCCAAGAACTTCCCGCTGGATACGCCCAGAAAGGACTTCGTAGGGTTCATTTTCAAATTGTGCGCTCGTATTAGGTCGAATATCGTCCTTAGATCCTGCAGATGGTCTCCCTTGCAGCGACTCTTAACGGCTATATCGTCAACATAGCACTCCACTGTCTTGCGTAAGTGATCTCTGAAGATGATGCTCATTGCTCTTTGATATGTGGCGCCAGTATTCTTTAAGCCGAAAGGCATAACTGTGTAGCAGTATGTGCCAATCGGTGTTCGGAATGATGTATACTTTTCGTCGTCAAGAGATATCTTGATTTGGTTGTACCCCGAAAAGCCATCCATGAATGACATACGTTCAAAACCGTAGGTATTGTCAATCATGATGTCCGTGATAGGGAGGAGAAACTCATCTTTGGGGCATGCCTCGTTCAGATTGCGGAAGTCGATGCAGATTCGAATCTTCCCATTTTTCTTGAGGATGGGCACTATATTGGCGACCCAATCAGGATGTTGTTCCTCACGAATGAAACTGCTGGCTATCAGTTTGTTGACTTCGGCTTCGATCACGTCCATGATGCCCGGGCGGAAGCGTCGCTGTTGTTGTTTGACTGGCTTCGCATCCGGCCGAATATTGAGTTTGTGAAGAGCAATGTCGGGATTTAACCCTGGCATGTCTTCATAGCTCCAGGCGAACACATCAATATATTCTCTGACAAGTTCTAACAGTGACTCCTGCTCTTCGTCTGCTAGGCTTTTACTGACGAAGATCGGTTTTGGAGAAGATTCGCTGCCGAGATCCACTTGTATGACCTCATCTTCAGTAGGAGGTTCTCTCTGTTCGAATCGCTTTTCCAATTGTGCGTCCAATTGCTGGGCCCACGGCTCTAGCTCGAGGATTTCGGGGATGTCTTCGTCTTCTTTGTAAGCGTCGGCGAATGCCATGTTGACTGTCATGATTTGTCTGAACACATCTCCGATGCTGGTATCCGAGTCCGAAGTTGGTGACCCGGTTGAATGTGACTGCCAGTCTCATTCTTCATCTGAACTCTTAGGGGTCGTAGTAGGCATTACATATCCCAACCCACATCGAGTTTTACTATAGTAGTCTCGTGGTTTGCCCGCCGGGACTGGCGGCTTCAAAGGTAATCGTCGCCCAGTGCCGTAGTTCAAACCTGGCGTCGTCTCCAGATCATACCCCTGTTTCTGCATGAGATATTTGGATTGAGGGCTATAGAGATACAGAGGCAGTCTCCCGGCGTCTGACCCGAGGTCGGCTTCCTCTATGGTAAAGGGATGCGGGTCGTCCTTCCGGCCGAAGATGATTGGATGGTCCCCTTCCTCAATTATTCGGTAAGTGTCTTCTACTGGAGTAAGTTGGATTGCGGTGTACACCTTTGTCACTTGTGTGTGTAGGTGAGTGCCTATACCGTGTTCCATAGCATACATTGTACATAGCTTATTGAGCTCGGTGTAGTTCAAAGATAACCCTTTATTGATGAAGTAAGGTATCTTTTCTAGGGGGATTACATCATCAGTGGAGGGAACATCAGTGTGGGCAGCCACATACTTGGCTAGCTCTGGTTCCTCTTCGGCTACCCCCTGTGTAAATGAAGACTGAGAGGACGCCCTAGGCAGCTTGATTGTCAGAGGTTCAGCTGATGGAGCAGAGCATGGAGTTTTTGGCAGACTAGCGACCCCCAGTTTGGCACTTGATGTGGAGCGAGGAGTGGCTGGCTCGCTAGAGATGTCAGACCTTGCATCGGGGTGACGACCCTTCTTGGGAAGGCGTATCGTCAGTGGCCTATCGGAGGGATTGAGCTTCTCCGTTTGGGGTTGACCGACTCTCGGCAGTCTGATTGTTAGTGGCCCTATTGTGGGTCTCGGCACTTGGCCGGACCTTGGCAGCCGAATTATCATCTGCTCTTCCTGCGCCGAGACGCTGATCGCGTCCCTCCGTAGAGTGGCAGTAAGGGGTACGGACCTGCCCGATTTGCGAGCTTGGAGGTGGATCGTCAGAGGCTCTTCTGATCCTGTGGCTGTCTCGGTACTAGCTTGTACATTTCCTTCATCAAGGTGCCTCTTCGACTTTTCGTATAGGCAGGAGTCCGAGTAGTAAGATTCGACCCCTTTGAAAGGATCGATGTCAGCAAATTTCGTCTTCACGAAGCCGTGTTTATCGACATATTTGAAGCACTGGTGCAACGTGGAAGGCACGATCATATAATCGTGTATCCATGGGCACCCCAAGAGGATGTTGTAAGAAGTGTCTGCATCTATGACGTAGCAGGTGACTTCGGATTGGAGATCGCTAATTTGACACTTCAGACGAATCTTCCCAATAGGGTAGCTCCTGCCCGAATTGAAACCGCTGATGGCGGTGCTTGTAGGTGTCAGGCGATGCATTGGGATACGAAGATGATGTAGCAGACCCTTCGGGATGATGCTTATGGAAGAGTCAGGATCTATGTGCATTCGATCCACCTTCACGTCGTTGATGTAGCCCGTGTAGTATAGCGGGCGATCGTGTAGGTTGGTTTTGATGAACAAGTCCTGCGGAGTGAAGACGATGTTGGGCACTGCTCCCGTGCAGGCACTGTCATGGAGATCCACGGGTGAGTCCTCCCCGGTGAGGTTGGATTGAGCCAGATAGACATCAGCATTTTGGAGTGCTTCGCTTAATGCAATACGAACGTCCTTGGAGAGCCTTAGGAGTTCGTACAGTGACAACTTGGCCGGTATGTTAGCCAATTGCGCTAAGATGTCAAAGTTGTAGGGCCTCTCTAGCCCTTGGGCTGCCTCCTTTCGGAGGGATTTGTCGAAGTGAGTCTCCCTCGGCCTAGGCTTGTCGGTCGTCGAAGGCTGAGCCGGTCCCGAAGAATCAGTTGTAGTGGGTTGATGATTTTCAGCTGGATTGTCAACCACAGGTTGGGATTGCGCTCCGGACCGCGTGACGACGGCTGTAGCTTCCTCGTTGTCTGTCGAGATTGTATGGTAGGTCCTGACTTTTCCACTTTTCTTCTTGTCGGTGGAAGATGGTGTGGGCCGAGTCACTTCTGACACCAAGTCCGGGTGGATCCACATGACCTTCCCTCGTGATGTGGTGAGGGGTACTAGACCGGCAGCCTGGTCTCGGGGAGGTGGAAGATTGGTAATCTCCATTGTCGCTAGAGGGACGGGGATCACCCCATCTTGAGTCTCCGTCGGAGGGAAGCTACCGAATTATACGGATACCATATTGGCCGCCACGGTTACCTCTTCGAAATCGATGGCCAGAGCGTTTGAATCGATGAGGTTTTTGATGTACCATTTCAGCTGGTAGCAATCGTGTGTAGCGTGATGGACATAGCGATGATAATGGCAGTACTTTGGATTCTTCATCTCTGCCGGCCGCGGTTCCCGTCTTGGTGGAGGAAGCTGAATTCTGTCCCCTTGTATGAGCATGTCTAAGATGGGCTTGACGTGACCGTCTTCGAAGGAGTAAGTAATTTGCGGCCATTATTTGTCTGCTGGCTTCGGCTCAGGTTTTTGTGCTGTATCGGCCACCATAGCCTGCTTTCCTTTGCTATCCTGATTGTTGGAGGGGCTACCCCCATTATCGTTGTTGGGACGCTTGCCCTTGTTTTCTCCTTCTGAGATGTGCAATCCCAGTTGGCGAGCCTTTCTCAACCGTCCTTCGGTACTTATGGCACTGATGATAAATACCTTCCCGTCCTTGAATTGACTCTCGCCCATCCAGAGACTAATTGTTGGGAGAAATCTCTTTTGGCAAATTTCAATTAAGGAAGAATCCGGATTACCAGACGGTAACTTCATTGCGGTTTGACGAAACCGCTCAATATAATTCCTCGTCAGCTCTTTCTCTCCCTGGACGACGTCCATGAGGGTAGACATTGTGACGTCATGTCCTACCTCGTAGAATTTCTCCAAGAACAAGCGCTTGAAGCCAGCGAAGGAGTGGATGTAGTTGTCTGGCAGGTTGCGGTACAAGTCGAAGGCGACTCCTTCCAATGCCCCAATGAATAATCGCGTGAGGATAGCATCATCATGGAGCAGATGGTCGGTGGTGACCTCGAAGTAAGTGATGTACCGACTTGCTGAGGTCTTGCCATCATACGGGTTGATATTGAACGGCTTATATCTTGGTAGGAATGGAACATCCCTCCATTCGACAGGGTATGGTTGCCGCATTCTGAGGTCTTGAGCATTTTCTCGGGCATGGAATATGACTCGGAGCTCCTGGACCTCTCTTCTTACTTCTCGGGCCTCATCTGTCGTGGTAGGGGCTGTTATTTCGGGAGGATTATTACCCGGGTTTGGTGCCGCTGAGTTCGAGTCCGCATTGACTGCAGGACCCGTGCTTGTTTGGCCAGGCGTTCCTCCTTACAGAGTTAGAAGAGCGGCTTTGATTTCATCTACAGACTTGACCAAGGCCTGCAGTATAGCCTTCAAAGTGTCGATGCGTTGGCGATCGCTGGAACCACCTTGATTGCTGTCCGTCATGAACACCGTCCTTACATGAGGAGTGATGGAAGGAACGGTGGAGGATGTGCCCTCCGAGTCATACCCATGCACCGAGAAGTCATCGGGGTAGGTGGGAATGTTCTCTTCGGGCTCGGACTCGGAGGGAACGGTATCCCCATCCTCAGAGCTTGCTTCGTCTTCATGGATGTCCTCGGGGACATCGGCGTCTGTTGTACCTGATGGAAGAGTTGTTTCCCCGGGTTCGTCTCCTTGAAACATCGGATTGTTGTGGATGTTCGGAGGAGTGCTACCCCCAGTTCCTACGACCCCCAGCGATGTGGATGATGAATTTCCCATTGCAGCAGATTTCGTCTTTGAACGGGTGTGTTGGAATACTCCGGTGGAGGACAGCCGTTTAGACGATAGTTTCTTAGCTGTAGTGGTTGATATCTTGGGGCTGGAGATGCTTGTCTTCTTCCCTCTCCCCTCGACGGGGACTTTCTGAGTGGAATTGTAGGAGACAACAGGAGGTGCCTCGTCCTCTGAGCTCGGATGCTGTAGTCTTTGGAAGACTGACGGCCGATCTTCCGTCGCTGCCGCGTTGTTGCAACAGCAGTTGACGATGATTTGGGTGCAGTAAAGTCCAAGCGAGGACTCTTTACACACCGAAGCCCCTTCTCTTTCCTTGCGCTTGTGGAGGATCGCCTCACGCAGGTCAGAGGAACCACTTGGTCCTTTTGCCACTGGGGGCTGGACTCGAGCGGTTCTATACAACTTCCCATCAAAGGCCCGTGTGATAGTCAACGGGATGCCCCGATAGTCAGAGGTTGGGACAGCTGACTGGGCTTGATGAGCCCGTGCTGCCCTAGACTTATTCTTTTTAGCACTTGCGGGTGCGTAATAGGAAGAGTCTAAGTTGAATACCACAGAGTCTGGCTTATCATCCAGAGAACCATCAGGGTCAGGACCGTATGAGAGAAGGTCGAAGACTGATCGAGAGGAGCGTGGAACGGACGCTATGCGGCTAGGTTTGGAAACCGTGCAGGCTGTCTGCATGCGGTTGTTTTTAGCTGCCGGATGAGTTGCTTTGGTACGATTAGTAGGAGTCGCGATCGTACAGGCTGGCCGCATACGGTTGGCAATTGTGGCCGCATGGGTTTTTTGCAAGCGATTGACTTCAGTAACCGCATAAGCTTCATCCATGTGGTTGGCAACTGTAGCCGCATAAGCTATACGGCTGACAGATGTGACCGCATGAGTTTTCTTCATGCGGCTAGCGGATATGGCCGCATGAGCTTTTTCCATGCGGCTAGCACCCTTATGCGGCTCGGATCGCGTAGAGTTCCTCTTTGCCCCTGCAAGTCCAGCATCATAGTATTTTTTTCTGTCGGACTTAGGGACAGCAGAGTTGCCTACGGTCTGAAGTAGGGCCGCAGGAGAGTCTCGCTCGCCGTCTTGAACAACAGAGGGTATCTCTGCAAGAGCTTCAGTAGGACCGAAGGATCGGGGTCTCCACTCCTTGCGGGCCTTCTTCGTGCGGGCTCGCTTCTGGACCGGGCCAGCGCTCTTGTCGGAGCGCATTTCTTCGAACGCCTGTTGGTCGAACCGGGCGACCATCTTCTGTTGCGTGGAGCCAAGCTTGGCTGCATCCGATTGCGTCACCAACTCCTCAGCCGTGGAGAAGTTTGTCCCTAGCAGAGTCGCCATCGTGTTTGCCATGAAATATAAAATAACAGAACAATTATCGGAGGACCGGACTTTTACTTCACGTTACAAACTCGCTTGTACAAAGAAAGCCTAGGGACGAAAACCTAGGTACAGCAGTCTAAGTATAATTGTTTATTTTAGATTCTGGGGGGTGATGATAGAGGCTCGGGAAGGCAACGGCAACCCTGCCTTACTCCTTGGATGATCGGTATGCAGCATTGGCTCCTGTGACGAGATGGTTGGCGTTGATGAAGAAATACACTTCTTACTCTCCCTCTATTACTCTTCTGGCTTCTCTCTCTGTGTATTATTTCTCTGATTATTGGGGGAGTCTCTCTCTGTCTATCCCTCCTTTTTTTTCGCAAGGGAATGACACCTTGCTTATTTATAGGAGTGGGGGCATCATTAGGGTTTGGATGATTGCCCATTCTCAAAGTGGCAGCGGCCTGATGTTTAATCAATCTGGACCATTAGTCTTAAGCGTGAAGGATCTGGGCCATAAATGTGGATAGTATTAAATCCTGTGAATGATTAATGCTGATTGCTTTAAATCTTCATGATTGGTTGTGTTAATCCACGTGTCCCATTAGCTTGATCACGAATGATATGCCATGATCTCATTAATTATGAGGATAACGTTAAATATGGTTATTGGGATCTGGTAAATCTCTGATTGATTTAATACCACGCGTCCCATAATCACCCTGCTACCGGCTGTCAAGTCATGGAGGCAATTGAATCTCTGCCACGTGTCTTAATGGTGGACCCTGCCAGAGCTGCATGATATCCATGAACCGCATGAGACAGCGTTTCAGTGAGCCGCATAGGCATAGTACTTGCGAGCCGCATCGGATGGTTTCTTGGTGAGCCGCAGGAAGATGATTTCTGCCAGCCGCATGAAGCTGTTCTTCAATTGAGCCGCATGGGGGTAGCCACGTGGCAATCTTGGATCGTGTCAGAGATTTTCTCCTGTTCCCGAAGAGCCTGTCATTATGACAGGACCATCATGGCACTTTATGCCAAAGCCGTCGGCTGTCAAATCACGGCAGAGCATTAAATAAGGCCATTACTTGATGGCCAGCTGTGTAAAGGGATCCCACGGGGACACGTGGTGTTGATCGAGCCGTATATCTCTCTTGGTCGTTTGTGAGCCGCATGTACTTCCGAGCCGCATGAGGCTAGGAGACTCTTTGAACCGCATGGGACTGTCCCTATGTAAGCCGCATGGATTCTCCTGCTCTGAGCCGCATGAGACTGAGAGTCTCTCCGAACCGCATGGGACTGCCCCTGTATGAGCCGTATGGGGTTCTCCTGTTCCGAGCCGCATAGACCATCATTCTGATATTTTTTATGCTTCTACAGCGTTGTAGGTGGGCACCCGTCCCGAGAAGAGAGGACCCCCAAAGCGTGCGTAGCAGGTGGGCGCCCATCCCGAGAAGAAAGGAGCTCCGTTCAAATTTTGAACGTAAGCTGGAGTGTGAACAGGGTGTGGGTAGCTGAAGCTAAGAGGGGCGATGAGCTGAGAGAGTGCGGCTGACGAGTCACCGGCCCAGGTGGCGCCGGGGGTCACGAGCGAGAGTGAGGGTGGAGGAGAAAGCTGGGGTGTTGGGGGTTGGAATGAAAGCCGAAAGCTGGAGGAAAGGAGGGAATGAAGGGAGAAGAGTAACCTGATGGAGAGGCTAGGGGAATGTCGGGATGAGTGGGGAAGGGATGGGGTTGGAAACGACAGGCTAACTCCACGCACTCGGGTGGCCAAGGGTTGGCCATCGAGGACCGCCGTAGAGGGTCGGAGAAGGAAAGCCCTAGGGGCTTCCCCAGAGGGGAGGGGAAGGGAACTCGGGAGAGGAGAGTTGAACCATTTATAGATAATATATATATATGTGTGTGTGTGTGTGTGTGTGTGTGTGTGTGTGTGTGTGTGTGTGTGTGTATATACATAGGCATAGAGGGGTAGATATGTAAATAGGCAATGTGTGTGTGTACATGTAGTAGAGTGTGTGTGTCTCAATTACATATGTGTGTGTGTATGTGACAGGAGATAAAGAGGTGGTGTGAGCTATGTGTGTCTGCTAAAGTGGACTGTGACTGTGATTTGGAATAGGGTGTGTGTCAGTGAATGATAGGAAAATGTGTGTGTTAGAGGGCTAAGGGAAATGTGTTCTCAGGTTTTTTTTAAACCCATTGACAGTTCAGTTATTCAAATCGATTCCACAAACTACTGCCAACACCAAACTAATCTCATAACCCATAGCCTAATACCTAACAGTGAACTAATCAATCATTAGAGAATCAAAATAGGATGCCATTCAAACTCAGGAATAACATCAACTTGACAGTTAAAAGAAATTTAACCAAAATTAACTTGACAGTTCATACCCAAAACTTGATTCCCACATCCTATCTGGCAACACTAAACTCAAACCAATATCCCATTAGTCCATTACATATGCAGGTGATCTAATTAAATCATTTATGCAACACAAAACAGAAATGAAATCAAACTCAGGAAAATATTACATCTCAGCCAATGTGCAACAGTCGGGTATCAGCCAACATTGGGCTTCAATGATTCGACCCCAAAATCCAACATAAAACTCACTAATAATGGTTGGTAATAAATGCTCAGTGTGTGCTCGTGTCCCTGGAGGATAATCGTGTCCACAAATTGGACACAGCAGTGTCCAAAACCCAAGGAACCCCAAACAAAACCAAACTAGACTGAACAGTCATTTCAGTCGAGCTATGGAACCTCGAGTATCTTCCTCGAATCTAGACAAAACCCAAAAAAACTTGGGGAACCTTAGGTCAGTCCTAGCCCCTAGGTTCGAGCCAAATCTCAAGTCCAAAGACTTCGTGTCGTGTCCTGTTGGACACTCGAGTAGCAGGGCAAAAACGTGGGCTGCCAGTGCAGTGTGTGCACAGCGTCTCCAACATGCCATCACGACACAACAAGACACGAAAACAATCTCAGTCAATAATAAATCAATAAACCACATAAAAATCATAATTTCCATTCAAAAAATATTTTGAAAATAGCAAGAATCAACCCATTGAGACATAGGTCGAACACCTTATTAGCCTACTGATACGTGTCCGATACGGACACGTATCCGACACGGGTTGGGTTCAGATCCTACCGAAGCTAAAGGGGACCTAGGTCTATGCATCTATGATGATAAATCAATAGTTTAGATAGGGTTTGAGAGTTTACCAATGGGTTTCTCCTCTAGCTCAAAAACTCGCTGAACAGTCCTCTTCTACTGTAGCCCGAGCACAAATAGATCCCTAAAACAGTCATCTACCTCCATGGACAGCAAGAGGGTGATGGTTAGGTTACAATGCAAGAAGTTTGGTTGAAAAAAGATGAGAAATGGAGAAGTTAAAAATGAATGAAGTTGGAGCTCACCTTGTTCTTAAGGAATGAGAAAATAATTAAAGGAGGCAAGGGTTTTTGGGAGGGATTAAATAGGGGGAATCCCAAGGATAGCTGCCCTAAAATCTAGTTTTAGGGTTGATCCAAGGGTTCTCCATCAATCCAGACAAATCAATGGCTAGATGAAACCTAGGTAGCCTATCACTAGTCTTAACTAAATCAATATGACTAATGACTAGCCAAAATCACAAATCATGACTAGCCATGAATAACCATGACCAATCCCAAATCTAACTTAGTCTAACCATGACTAACTAGGACTAATCTAGGTTAGATCAATCTAGGTTAGGGCTAACACAACACAAGGCAATTGATTAAATAATATTTAAATCACACCATCTTATTAATTATATTAAATTCCAATAAAATATATATTAAATTCAAATAATTCAAAAATAACAAAAATACCTCCAAACTAGAAATGTGGTAGTGACAATTTGCGGAATTTGAAATTTGTATAGTAACATATTTTTGTTATTTATAAAAATCTACTTTATGATATAATATTTAAGTAATTACCTTGATTTTCAAAATTAATAAATATTATATTTTAATATTTATGAAAAATATATTTAAGATTTTGTTCTATTTAATATTTGAATTATTTTGGATAATTTAAATTAGAAAAGATTTCATGTGAATTTGAATTAAATGAAGGTTTTATCTAACCTTAATTTGGATTTGAACGATTAAAGTTTAAATCAAATTTTAATTTAATATGATATTATCTATGGGGGATTTAAAACCCCCACAATCCTATCCAAATGGGAATTCTCACATCCTATAAATAGGCAGGTACTCCTCCATAATTTTTACCACCCACGTGCATCGTGTCTGCGCCTCCCATCTACTATATTTTCTCCTCCAATACAGTTACAAATTTTTGTTCCGTCCGAAAACCCCGGACTCGACGCCTTCCCGTGTTTCGCAGGACACGTAATCACCACAACACAATATAAACTCTAATCCGAACCATCATCGCCACCCGCCTCCGTCACTAGCTCATCCCCATCCAGCCTCCTTTGCATCGATAGCCACCGTCGTCACCACCATCCCAACCCAGACCACCACCGTACGCACTACCACCAAAACCGACAGAACACCACCGCCACCATGTCCACTCCAACTGCCACAAACCACCAATACCACAAAATCGTGTCCCCGTGTTTGTGTCCCCATTCATCATCATCAGCCTCATATCAGTCGCGTGTCCAGCCTCGGATCCGACCCCCAGGTGTCGTATCCTTTATTGTGTCCTTATTGCATCTCCATAGTATACCTTATCCTGTGTCAGACAACCAGACACACAAATCAAACAAAATAAAATCCCTAAACTCTAAGCTCCGTCGTCCGACGACCGAGTACAACGCGCCGCCGCCGACCCCGCCGCTTGGCCACCGCATCCACGGCCGTGTGCGACCGAGCCGGGTCGAGGCCGACCAGCGTATCTCTCCGTGCATCTCCGTCGAACACGAGCCGCTCGATCACTCCTCCGCCAGGCCGTGCCCCAAAACCCTGTTACTCGTCGCCGAATCCCGCGCCCCCGAGAGCGCAGCCCACCGCACGGCTCAGCCTTCCCTCTGCCGTGCGGACATCCGACGTCAGCTGCCTCGTCGATGTCCGTTGCCAATGGTGGCCACCCGCCACGAATCACCGCACCAACCCGAGGGCCCAGAGCCGTCCGCCGCCGCTGCGCCATCAACCTTCGCCCCACTTCGCGCCCTGCCCGTCGGCCACGCACCGGAGCCGCTCGAAGGTGAAACCCCTCTCCGCCTGTTCTTCCCCTCTCTCTCTCTCCCACTTCTTATTTCATTACTTTCTTTAAGTTAACAGCAGTGCTGTTATTAATATCATTATTTATTATTATTATTATTATTAGTATTATTATATCATATACTGTTTATTATCATTATTATTATTAATTATACTTTATTGTTATTATTATTGTTATTAGTATTATAACTGATATTATCATCATTATTCTTATTATTGTTATTATTATATTTACACATAAGTATACTTTGTTAAAAGATTTATTAGTATCATTACTATTATTGTTATTAGTGTTATTATTATATTATTATTATTATTACTGTTATTATTATACCAGTAGTATTATTTTTACTTTGTATGATTATGATTTGTATTATTAGTAATTAATTTTTGTATTTAGATATAAAAATCTTTTCAAATTTTCTTGTAAAAATGTATCTACAGATATATATATATATATATATATATATATATATATATATATATATATATATATATATATTTTATATATATATATATAAATATATATATATATATATATATATATATATATATATATATATATTATACTTGGCTTGGCCTTTATTTCAAAATATTGTTTGACAACCCTATATAATTTTCTGATTATTAATATTTATCCAAATTATTTTTACTAATAAAATATGGTTTTCTATCTACAAAAATATGTGTTGACAAACATAGAGTTAGCCTAAAACAATTTTTGAATATTAACGTATCTACCAAAAATATATTTTTTAATAAAAATCTATTTTTAACTATTATATTTTCTAAACATGGTATAAACTTCTTGTTTTCTACAAATCTTCATCTATTGTCAAGTCTTGATCATGGCTCGTCATATCTTCTATTTTCTTGCGAATTTTGGATACCTATATCGAACATGGCTATTGGACAACTGAGACTTGGCAGATCACCGCCCCACACCAGGCGATACACCAGGCAAGATACCTTGCCATCATTTACTGTTTATAAATTAGTTTGTATTTATTTATTGCATATCACTGCATATTTATTTTCATTTCTTTTAACTATACCATTATTACAGTTCCTGCTTTACTGCCTGCTCAGTGATATTAGATGTACCTTGTTATATATCCTTTGATTGCATACAGACCTAGAGTTAAGGGACTACCACTAGTTTAGTGCATTACATAAACTTTGACACTGTTGTGCCACGAGATGTGTGAGTTATGAGTAGCATATAGCATCTGGACTTGCATGTTGGTTGATCACTGATGCATATAGGACGTACGTTAGGTCTAACTGGCAATAGTTTTATGTTAGAAGACTTGACGGTTAGTAGTGTTACATGGTTGTGGATGCGACATTATAGGTACATGGGGTGGGAAGAATATTTTCTTGTCGTATGGGCTTCGATTGCACTTTTCTTGTAACCCGAAAGCTCCGCTGGAGATACGGGTATATTGAGCCTCTCAAGTTTGCCACTGTCGTTTTTGAACGTCATGCGCTGTAGTCACTGGTGCCCAAGTGGGGACTATACCAGATCCTATTTACAGCCAGGGCTCATGCGACGAAAGGTTTGTTCTCAATTGCATGTTCACTTTAGTACGGTTAGTTTGCCTTATTTATATTTTGTCACTTTCTTTGTGGCATATTTTATATTCAGTATTTATATGGCATGTTATTGTATCTTGTTACGTCCCTCTGAGGACCTGGTTATCTCGTCAGGTGTGTGTTCTTGTCTTTCGTAGGTGTTCTAGCCGTGGCCATGATCGTCACTATTTCTTCGAGGATGATTGTACTTTGATCGTCTTCGCTTCGCTCGCCAAACTCTTTCTTTTATTATGTATTTCTTTTTATAGTTGGTAGTGGATTTGTCTCTGTCCAACGATTGTATACATGACAAATTCAAAGTTGCTTTTATATTATTATTTATTTTTGTGGATTTAGTGCCTTGGTTACTGTATTTTACAGCTTATGTATACATACGACGGTCCATATACTTCGTATATTTACAGCTGGCATGATTACGTTCTAGTCTTTCATTTTTGGGACTGGGGCGTTACATATTTTTGTGGGGGCCCATGCAGGTCGAGTTTGTCATTTTCGGTTATATTAATGAATCGAGCGGGCCTGCAATATAGGATTAGAGTATAGAATCTCATCCACCTACTTGACATCCTTTTTGACTCCAAATTTCGAACTCTCGTTCGACCTCCTTGACTTGCATCTTGCTTGAACTCTTTCTGCCGTAAATTCTTATCTTTCGTGCTTAGTGACAGTTAAGAAGATGACTACACTATTATATGCTCATAGGTCAAACACATGGCTAGGAAGATTACATTGACAACTAGTGTACATTGAGGTCTTATTTGAGTTATAAAGACATTTTTCCTAAAAGTAAGATTTTAAGGATTAGTTAATTTCAAGTTGGGTAGTAGCATATCACCGTCTTCAATGGATAGTTGGAATTTTAATTTGCTATTACAAGGTGGTATACACAAGAGGACAGCTAGATCGAGAAAACAAATTTATGATTTATGATTTTTGGAAATTGCGAAATAGTTTATGATTTATTGGGATATGAAACCGATTTGAGAAACATCTTTAAAATGTGACACATGATTTAAGGTTAAGTTCAAGTTTGGATTGAAAAAGTTTATCTCAAAAATTATTAAAGAGTTTTAAATTATAAGAGAATATGGAGGGTTTATGATTTATGGGTTATTAGAGAACTTGAGGTTTTAAATTGAGTCGTACATTTTTTAAGTTTATTTAATTTTGAGTTTGAAGAGATGGTGGTAAAAAGTTTTGTTTAAAATAGTTTAAAAGATATAAAATCGACTTTGAAGGAAAAATTCAAATTTCAAATTGTATGATTTATAAAGTTATTTAGATTTCGAGTTTAAAGCCTTGATTGTGGATATTTAAATTTTGGTAAAAAAAAGTATGTTCATTTGCGATATACAAGGGTTGTTTCGAGATTGACTAGAGATTTAAATTTTTAATTTGACTTGGCAGCCTAAGATAATTAAAAAATTTGGTGGAGTATCTTGAGAATTTTATTAAGAAACTTTTGAGGAACTTAACTTTTCTAGATTAGATCATATACTGGGGAAGGACCAAGAAACAAGCAAGGTCCCCCTAGTGAGATGGAAGTATTCCACATTAGATTGCCATACCACCTATGATTATGATATTGCATATACACAAGTATAGTTAGCCATCGACCAAACCGATGAACATATCTTTGACTTACTCGACCTTTCCTCAAATCTAGATCTTTATTCGTGACATATAATTGTTTGAAACTTAGAAATGATTAGAACCATCCCCTTGACCATACCCTTATCTACGAGACTATTTTCTCTCTACAAACTGTGTATCTAACTTATCTTAACTTGATCTACAAGATTTCATAAATTATCTTTATTTCGTGCTTTAACCTTTTATTTTTGTGCATTAATTAGTACCTTATGAAAACCCACTTTCTATTTTGATCATTTGGCGTTCCCCATCGTGACTTTGATATTTGGAGCACAACACTAGATTTTTCCTTCCAACAAATTTTACATGCAAGACCTAGACGAGCTCACCTTCATGTAGGTATATCATGTCCCACTAAAACATGTCCCTTGTACTCTATTTTTATGGTACGACTTTCGGGTCATAAAGACTAACTATAACCTATACCATGGTACCGATATACTTTTGACTATATATTTGGACTCAATCTCGACTCAAATCCTCGGCCCGATTGCGATCTACTAAATTCGTTAAATGCTTAACCTTGTGTTTTATCTTGACTGCTTAACCCTTGTCATTTTATTTCTTGTATTATCTTGATTTACTTAGACCCATAACACCTTTTACTCTTCATGCAATATTAGCAACACTTACTTTTCTCCCTTCCAATTAAATTGCTTACTCATACTTCACTATGATTTCTCCATTGTTTATGCAACCTTGTTCTTGTATGATTCCCTTATGCGAAATAAAATTTGATCATGACAATATTGGGTTAGTAAAGGTAGATTAGAGAACCCCACAGCAAGGATAAATAACACAGTGGTTAAGATAATTATGAGACTACAAGGTGTAGAATGGACATAAATGAAAATGTGCGATAAATCCAAATAGAGGAAGTGAGAAATGTTATATGGTGTTGATAAAACAATCAACGGTAAATAGACTTCTCAATTTTCAAAATTTGTTTCGAGGTAACAAAATATTGAGTGAAGAATTTTTTTTTAGTTTTGGTGATTTAAGAACCAAATTTAGATTAAATTGATGAATGCAAATTCTTGACAGAGACAATGTGGACTTGCCTCCGATAAAATATAGTGTTATGATGATATTAGTTTTCAAGGATAACCAAATTATTGAAGAAAGATCTTTACACTTTTGGATGCATTCAAAATTAAGTTTCTAAGGTAATTATGGAAAAGAAGTTTACGATGAGTGATGTTTCAATAAATCAAAACGACGACGAAATTAGTGAGAAAATATTTATATAAATATAACTTGGAAGAAGTAGATTAGAGAGTTATCGAATTCAAAAACTCTACATTTATGGCAGTCTATTATGGGATGGATTTATATGTGTATTCCTTAAAAGAGGGAAGGGAAGATGTGTATACAAAAATATAAATTTTAAGGGATATCAGCTCTGAGAAGAAATCAATTTTTTTTTGAAGATTTAGTATGGATAAGTGGATAATAATGATTCAAAGATTTAACCATATGGTAACCCACTCGACAGTATGAGCTAGCAATCAAAATTGGGATAAAGGAGACTATTGCCTATTTATAAGTTGCACGTCTATAGGATAATGGTAGCATGGATTGATTCCAAACCTTGATAGTTTGTCATGCATTGGCCATCTTCTAACCATTTAATTTTTCATCAAATATCGTTACTTCTCTCGTCCAATGATTTAATTCATGGATTCTTATGACAAAATTCTTTCTAACTCTTCAACCTTACCTATCCTAATTTTTTCTAAATTTCGAGGACGAAATTCTTTTAAGTTGGGTAGGATGTAAACCCCCTAAATTTCTACTACGATTTTTTTTAAATATTTGTTTTTGTTTTTGTACTTCGTATCTGAACGACGCATACGAGTACGCTTTGTTGTATTTACGTAACATGCGAGATTTGTGTTTCGTAATTTCTCGACGAGTGCGAATATGTGTCGAGGTACATATGTTAAAAAAATATTTTTATTATAAATTTTATTTTTATAGGAAAGTACATGTTCAAATAAATGTGATAAATATTTTTATTTTTAAAAAAGAGTTATTTTGTCGTCGTTTAAAAATAAATAGTGATTTGAAAAATTTTGGTCTATATAAAATATATTCTAGATATTTGCGGAATTTGAAATTTGTATAGTAACATATTTTTGTTATTTATAAAAAGCTACTTTATGATTTAATATTTAAGTAATTACCTTGATTTTCAAAATTAATTAATGTTATATTTAATATTTAAGAAAAAGATATTTAAGATTTTGTTCTATTTAATATCTGAATTATTTTGGATAATTTAAATGTGAATTTGAATTAAATGAAGGTTTTATCTTACGTTGATTTGGATTTGAACGATTAAATTTAAATCAAATTTTAATTTAATATGATATTATCTATGGGGGATTTAAAACTCCTACAATCATATCCAAATGGAAAATCCCACATCCTATAAATAGGCAGGTACTCCTCCATAATTTTCACCACCCACGTGCATCGTGTTTGTGCCTCCCATCCACTATATTTTTCTCTCCATTACAGTTACAAATTTTTGTTCCGTCCGACAACCCCGGACTCGACGCCTTCCCGTGTCTCGTAGGACACGCAATCACCACGACCCGACCTAGACTCTAATTCGAACCATCACCGCCACCCACCTCCGTCACTAGCTCATCCCCATCCAACCTCCTTTGCATCGACAGCCACCGTCGTCACCACCAACCCAACCCAGACCACCACCGTACGCACCACCACCAAAACCGGCAAAATACTACCGCCACCATCGCCACTCCAACAGCCACAAACCACCAACACCACAAAATCGTGTCCCCGTGTCTATGTCCTCGTTCATCATCATCAGCCTCATATCAGTCGCGTGTCCGACCTCGGATCCGACCCCAGGTGCCGTATCCTTTATTCGGTCCTTATTGCATCCCCACAGTATACCTTATCCTATGTCTGACAACCAGACACACGAATCAAACAAAATAAAATCCTTAAACTCTAACCTCCGTCGTCCGCCGGCAGAGTACAACGCACCGCCGCCGACCCCGCCGCTTGGCCACCGCATCCACGGCCGTGTGCGACCGAGCCGGGTCAAGGCCGACCAGCGCATCTCCGCTGAACACGAGCCGTTCGATCACTCCTCCGCCAGGCCGTGCCCCCAAACCCTGTCGCTCGTTGTCGAATCCCACGCCTCCGAGAGCGTAGCCCACCGCGCGGCTCAGCCTCCCCTCTGTCGTGCGAATATCCGGCGTCAGCTGCCTCGCCGATCTCCGCCGCCACTGGTGGCCGCCCGCCATGAATCACCGCCCCGACCCGAGGGCCCAGAGCCGTCCACCGCCGTCGCGCCATCGACCTCCGTCCCACTTCGCGCCCTACCCGCCGGCCACTCGCCGGAGCCGCCCGAAGGTGAAACCCCTCTCCGCCCGTTCTTCCCCTCTCTCTCTCTCTCTCTCTCTCTCTCTCTCTCTCTCTCTCTCTCCGACTTCTTATTTCATTACTTTCTTTAAGTTAACAGCAGTGCTGTTATTAATATCATTATTTATTATTATTATTTTTATTGTTATTATTATTATTATTATTATTATTATTATTATTATTATTATTATTATTATTATTATTATTATTATTATATCATATACTGTTTATTATCATTATTATTATTAATTATACTTTACTGTTATTATTATTATTAGTAGTATTATTATAACTGATATTATCATCATTATTCTTATTATTGTTATTATTATATTTACACATAAATATACTTTGTTAAAAGATTTATTAGTATCATTACTATTATTGTTATTAGTGTTATTATTATATTATTATTATTATTACTGTTATTACTATACCAATAGTATTATTTTTACTTTGTATGATTATGATTTTTATTATTAGTAATTAATTTTTGTATTTAGATATAAAAATCTTTTCAAATTTTCTTGTAAAAAAGTATCTACAGAGATATTTATATATATATATATATATATATATATATATATATATATATATATATATAAATATTATACTTGGCTTGGCCTTTATTTTAAAATATGGTTTTAGAACCCTATATGATTTCCAGATTATTAATATTTATCCAAATTATTTTTTACTAATAAAATATGGTTTTCTATCTACAAAAATATGTGTTGACAAACATAGAGTTAGCCTAAAACAATTTTTGATTATTAACGTATCTACCAAAAATATATTTTTTAATAAAAAACTAATTTTAACTATTATATTTTCTAAACATGGTATAGACATCTTGTTTTCTACAAATCCTCATCTATTGTCAAGTCTTGATCATGGCTGATCATATTTTCTATTTTCTTGCAAATTTCGGATACCTATATCGAACATGGCTATTGGACAACCGAGACTTGGCAGATCACCGTACCACACCAGGCGACACACCAGGAAAGATACCTTGCCATCATTTACTGTTTATAAATTAGTTTGCATTTATTTATTGCATATCACTGCGTATTTATTTTTATTTCTTTTAACTGTACCATTATTACAGTTCCTGCTTTACTGCCTGCTCAGTAATATTAGTTGTACCTTGTTATATATCCTTTGATTGCATACGGACCTAGAGTTAAGGGACTACCACTAGTTTAGTGCATTACATAAACTTTGACACTGTTGTGCCATGAGATGTGTGAGTTATGAGTAGCATATAGCATCCGGACTTGCGTGTTGGCTGATCACTGATGCGTATAGGACGTACGTTAGGTCTAACTGTCAATAGTTGTATGTTAGAAGACTTGACGGTTAGTAGTGTTACATGGTCGTAGATGCAACATGATAGGTACATGGGGTGGAGAGAACATTTTCTTGTCGTATGGACTTCGATTGCACTTCCCTTGTAACCCGGAAGCTCTGCTGGAGATACAGGTATGTTGAGCCTCTCAGGTTTACCACTGTCGTTTTTGAACGTCATGCGTTGTGGTCACTGGTGCCCAAGTGGGGACTATACCAGATTCCATTTACAGCCAGAGCTCATGCGACGAAAGGTTTGTTCTGAACTGCATGTTCACTTTAGTACGATTAGGTTGCCTTATTTATGTTTTGTCACTTTCTTTGTGGCATATTTTATATTCAGTATTTATATGGCATGTTATTGTATCTTATTACGTCCCTCTGAGGACCTGGTTATCTCGCTAGTTGTGTGTTCTTGTCTTTCGCAGGTGTTCTAGCCGTGGCCATGATCGTCACTATTTCTTCGAGGATGATTGCACTTTGATCGTCTTCGCTTCGCTCGCCAAACTCTTTCTTTTATTATGTATTTCTTTTCATAGTTGGTAGTGGATTTGTCTCCGCCCAACGATTGTATACATGGCAAATTCAAAGTTGCTTTTATATTATTATTTATCTTTATGGATGAGATTTAGTGCCTTGGTTATTGCATTTTATAGCTTATGTATACATACGACGGTCCATATACTTCGTATGTTTACAGCTGGCATGATTACGTTATAGTCCTTCATTTTTGGGACTGGGACGTTACAAAGAGATATCAGGCCGTCTCTTGAGGGTAAACTTGTAGACGCCCAAAATTATACACTGAAATCAGGCTGGCACAGGGCCTTTAATGTGTAGCCAGAAGCACATGTAACTACATTATGTGAGTGGGAAGAATTTCAGCTATGATGCAGAATTCAAGGCTTAGTCCATTCTTGTATTATAGTCTGTTATTTGACTCATGCGAAAAGATTCAAGTCGTCAGTGACATCTCTTCTAATGCATGATGGACAGTTACTGTGGGGAACACTTATACCCATATATAGAGATATATGGGAGATTGTTGGGTCTTTGGCCTTTTTATTGGAACTTTAGTCCCACATCGGCTAGGCCAAAGGAGTTGTATCTCTATATATTAGCTATACTCTATTAGAGATGCACATGTAGTATGGAGGTGCACATGGGTGTGCCATGTGGGATTATTTTTCTAATAGAAAAAGGCTAAATCAATAATTGAAAGCATTCATGCTTTTTGCTCTTGAAAAATTTATTTCCATGGGAGCTAAGCCCCGTAGTGGCTTAGCGACTCGGACTCGGACTCGGGCTCATGGGCTCATAAGGCGTATTTTGTTGGCGCACTTTGCACTTAGCACATCAGCATCGTCACTAGGCGTATAGTGCGCTCGTTACGCGAGCCACTTGCGCGGCCAGGCCCGCAGCCAGGTCTTGTGGCTAGGTTGTGCGCACAGCTGCGCACTCAGTTGCGTGGGTGGCGCAGGGTGCGCAGGGCGCACAGGTGGCGCAAGTGGCTTAGTGCGCGTACTGCGTACGGTATGCAAGCCGTACGGGGTGCGCGAGTGGCGCAACTTGCTTCAGATTGTGCCTGAGCCTGATCTGAGCGGTTACTGCACGTTCGGAGTGGTTATTACCACGTCCCGAATGTTGTGCTAACCGGACAGTTGCTACTCGGACCTATAAAAGGTCTCTTCTCTCTCACAGGCAGAAAAAACAGAGCATATACAGAGAGTTACGAAAGTTTACAAGTGTTTCTTAACACAGGTAAACAGAGGCTGTGAGAGAGAAGGAAAGCTTTGCACCAGCGTTACTTTTGTACGGGAGTCCGTATACGATCCGAGGAGTCAGAAGAGCAGAAGTGTTCCAAAGTTCTTCGACGAACTTGCTGGTTCCTGGAAGCTATTCGTGTGGGGCAAATATAGCTTTGAGCAATGGTGATCATTCACCCCAGCAGGCCATCTTCCATCTTTCGTCTGTCATCTTCTTCGCTGCTGTAGATTACGAAATCTTTTTAGATTCTCGTAATATCATACGCTGCTGTAACGAGATCTTCTTAGATCTTCGTTATACTTGTTCATTTTGTAGGAGTCACATTGTGACTTTGATAAGGACATCATTTGTGTTATTAATATTTCATGTGTCAGAGATTTGTTACAAAAACTACATATTAGTTCTTGTTTGGTGCTTGCAATTGTTTTGGGAGCATAATTATTTTGTTATTACGAGATTGTATAGACCTTTTTTGTGTGTCACTTCTGAATTGTCTTTTGAGAGTTGAAAGCAGTAATTTTGATGTGGCACAGTGGTATTTGATAGTGAAAGCTCGACTCAATAGAGCCACCAGATTTTATTTTCCAACGATTTTTTTAATGTCAGGAATAATTATTTTCCAACAGTTTTTTACTGTTAGTATACAAAAATTTTCAATGGTTTTTTACGGTTAGGAATAATTATTTTCCAACAGTTTTTTACTGTTAGAAAATTTTATTCCTAACGGTAAAAAACCGTTATCAATACCGTTAGAAAAAATTTCCACGCCAATCCAACAACAATAAAAAATCATTAGGAAATTTTTTCCTAACGCTTATAACCGTTAGGAAACGACTGTTTTGGTGTAGTAAAAATTTTGGAAGTATTGCAAATTTATGTTGTGAACGTTTGAGACTGAAATAATATTGTATAGTTCAATGTTGGCATTTTGAATAATTATGAAATAATTTTTTTTTGTTGGTGTTAAGTGTTTATTTTTCTTCTTCTTTATATTGTACACAAAATACAAATTGTGGACTACCGATGACAAAATTGGAGCTATAAAAATAATAAAATTTAATGACAAATAAAAGTCATCTTTTGTAAATAAAGATGACGCATAAAAGTCATCTTTTACAAATAAATATGACGTGTATTGAGTTGTCATTGATTTCTTATAATAAATATATTTTTTTTTAAACAAAGATGACGCGTAGAAGTCATCTTTTGCACATAAAATGATGCGTCAAAATCATCTTTTGTAAATAAAGATGATGCATAGAAATCATCTTTTGTAAATAAAGAAGACGTTTAAAAGTCATCTTTTATAAATAAAAATGATGTGTTTAGTTGTCATTGATTTTTCATGATAAAAGTCATCTAATATAAATAAAGATAACACACATAAGTCATCTTTTCTAAATAAAGATGGCATATAAAAGTCATCTTTTATAAATAAAGATGACATGCGTTGAGCTGTCATTGATTTCTAATGATAAAGATAACCCCTTCATAGATGACGGCCAAACAAATGTCATCAATTATCATATTTAGCCGTCATTGTTATCTATTTTTATAGTAGTGATTGTTCTTACAATTGTTTTATTTTCTCAGTTTTCTATCGAAAAATTGTGTCTCCACACTGACAAAAACCAACCCCGTACATTATGTTAGATTGGCTCCGATGTATACTAGAAGATGGTAAGAATAGCAACGCGTCATTTATACATGGAAAAAAAAATCAAAGAAAGGGACATGTATGTGAGAAGCAAAGGATAATCAGAAATAAGAATACGGTTTTACATGCAAGGAAAAGCCAACTTCCTCTCCATCTTCTGCTCCCTCTTCCTTCACCTATGATTTGACTTCACCTATGATTTGATTCTCTAGAATGTCCATACTTTCTGATAAATTAACATTTTGGTACCATTTTTGTGAAAATATGAGATTAACTCTCACCTTTACTTGCAATAGTTGATACGTGTAAGGTTTGGATGTTCCATGATGATGATAGGAACATACAAGTCCTGAAAGAAAAAATAGAGAATCATTTGTTCACAATAATTTATGGCTAATTTTAAAGGCACTTTAACTTTTGCTTGGGACTAGTCTAACTTTTTTCAAAATTATTTATCAGTTTTTCATCCAAAAAATTACTTGGGACTAGTCCAAGTTTTTTCAGGATCGTCAAATAATTTGACAGTCCACCCAAAAGGAAGGACTGTCCAAAATTTGACAGTTAGGAAGGACTGTCCAAAATTTGACAGTTCTCCCCCTCCTCCTCTGTCTCCTCCTCCCCCTCCCCCTCTCCTCCTCCGCCTCTGTCACCTCCGCCTCCTCTGCCTTCTCCTACTCCGCCTCGTCCTTCTCCTCTTCCTCCGCCTCTGCCTCCTCCTCCTCCTCCTCCTTCCACTCTCACCCAGAGCTCGACCGCGCCCCCGCGTGTCCGCCAACGTCCGCCTCTGACTCCGGCAATGAAAACTTGGGGGTTGGATTAGTCCCAAGTAAAATTCGGACTGTACTGAGTAAAAGTTTTACCAAATTGGACTGTCCTGTAGTAAGGGCTAGTCCTAAGCAAAAGTTGGAGTGACCTTAGAATTAGCCTAATTTAACTATGCAGTCTTTTTTTTTCCATAACTATATAGTACTAGCATTTTAAAATATAAATATTATTTTTTCATAACTATAAATTGTATTTTAAAGTATTGATGTTTGATTTTATCACTTTAAAACGTATTATAAATGTATCAATTGACTACTTTACTCTGAATACTCACTAGTATGTCCGAGCTCTCTAGCCTAGTGGTATTAGAGCGGACATCCGGAGGGGCCGGCAAGGTTCGAGCCCCCCAATTGTGTGTGTGCGTGTGATTTCAAAAAAAAAAAAAAAGTTTTAGAGATAGACAAAGTTTGAGAGAATTTGGGAGGGGATAAAAGTTTGGGATAATTGGAGATAGGGAGTCAACTTGCCAACTGAGTTAGTTAATTTCAAATTTTCTGAAATTCGCCAACTCAGTTGACGAACGTTATATTTAACAATAAACGAAAAACATTAATAACTTGAGATGGTCGAGATGGTCTAATTGCCAAATTAAGGTTCTAAGTCTAAAAGAGTGTCAACTATTTTTTTTTTTTTTAAAATTGTTTCTATCACATCAATACCAGAATATATGCTTTCGCAACTTGGTACACTTTAGTTTATTTTTTCATGTACTCTCTATAACTTGTCCTAATCCCTGAATAAAGGAATATCGTGTAACAAAGAATGAGTATTGATCTATACTTTGATGCAAAGGTTTGAAGTTTGGTTAAAAATCGTACTATGTAGAAGTTGTGGAACCAATAGTTAAGTTATATCAAACTTGTGCAACTAAGTGGGCCAATGGAAGTTCCATAATGTGATACTTGTGATGCATGGTGCTTGAGATATGCACACATATGTTTAAACTTTTGAATGTAATATCAAATTTCAAGTGAATTATAAGATTTATTATAAGACAAAGATAAAGAAGAGAAATA
The DNA here is from genome assembly GCA_029216955.1 of Iris pallida. Classification (NCBI taxonomy): domain Eukaryota; kingdom Viridiplantae; phylum Streptophyta; class Magnoliopsida; order Asparagales; family Iridaceae; genus Iris; species Iris pallida. The sequence continues at coordinate 57,903 of JANAVB010032973.1, forward strand.
GATTTGGGCATGCCTACACTTCTTAAGTAGTAAAAAAATTGCATGCATCTTTATATGCATGTCATGACAAGCCCATATATATATATATATATATGTTTCATCTTCAGACAGTACTACGTCGTCCGCACCTGGAGGGTGATCGTGCCGGCCTGCAACCACGTAGTACGCTATCATTGGCCCCCTGGTCCGAGGTGGGCCCGTACTAGTAAGGGGCCAATGGCTGACAGTCACGAGGGTGCGGGCCAGCACGGTCACCCTAAGGGATGAACAAACTATCATTTTTATTCATCATCCACACCATCAGAGATGCCGACATGCCTGGCACGACCACAATATATACAAAACTAGACACCATAAGCTTGGACAACAATCGTCATCACCTTATCAAATCCATGCCACAAACGACCCGTCACTCTCCTTCGCTCTTTCCGAATCTTATATCATACAAGCTCAATTGCGGTTTGAGAGTAGGATTTGAACCCACACCCATTTTGGACCAAAACCTTAATTTGCCACGTTAAATCAACTTGACTATTTCAACTTTATTATTAAATATAAAATTCACAAAACGAGTTGGCAAACTTCAAAAAACTTAAAATTAGCCAAGCGAGTTGGCGAATTGTCTCCCTATTTCCAACTATCCCAAACTTGTCTTCCCCTCCCCAATTCTATCAAACTATCTCTAAAATTTTTTGAAAGAAAAAAGATTAAGTTCACCCTCAAATACTTTTATCAAGACAACATATAATTATCTCATCCTAAAGTTCAACTTCAAATTACAAGAAAATCAAATTTTATTTGATAATTTAAACACTTACTTTTTTTGTGCACTAATAATTATTTAACTATTTAATTTTAAGCCAAATGTCCATTTTGACCATAAAAATATTGAGAAATTTTGAGTCGCACCCCACTTGCTTTACCCAAATTCAAGATGCACCCCAGTGCTTTACCATAATATACGACACCCCCCACTTTTGAAGCTATTCTCCTTCGTTAACGGTCAACTCCTTTGACCCATTTTTTTGGACAAAAATGTCATCTTCTTCCCCGCGACCCCCTGTTCCAAGACACCCTGCTGCGCGCATGCCCCCACCGGCTGCCGCCCACCCCCTCCCTGCCCACTCTACCTTCCCCCTGCCCGCCGCACGCTCCTACCGGCTGCTACCGCCGCAGCTGTTGTTGTTGTTGTTGCTGCTGCTGAGCGGGAGCGGGGGTGGAGGGCGGAGTGGGACGGGGGCACAAGGGCGGAGAGGGCACGGGGGAGGGGGGTAGAGCGGTGGGGGGAGCGATGGTGGTGTTGGGGGAGCGATGGTGGTGTTGGGGGAGTGGGGCGGAGTGGAGCGGGGGAGGGGACGGAGGGGGCAGAGCAGGGCGGTGGCGCAGGGGGCGCGGGGACGGAGCTGGAGCGGGCACGGGGGCGTGGCTGGGGCACGGCAGCCGAGCGGGGGCGGCGGAGCAGGGCGGCGGGAGAGCGGTGGTTGTAGTTCCCCGTCCAGCTCAGTCAATCGGAGGAATCGAAACGCCGACAGCGTCGGACTTATCTTAGCCTTCACATAATAAATCGTATATTTTCAACATGCACAAGTAGGCTTGATAATAAAAGAGACGAATCCACATAGATAAAGAAATAATCCCGACAGGTCGAATTGAGTTAGAATATGAAAAGGTCCAACGGTCGACTTAGAGTCGGTGTACGGTGTGTTTTGAAATGACACTCGTCCCTTCGTCCCGTGGCTTGGGAGAAGGAAAGTTGGTTTTCACCGCAAAGCTAAGAGTTAGCCTAAGTCATAGACGTCGTCCGCGTAAATGCTCGATAAAGCATGCACGCTTCCATGATGGAAGGCTTGGCATAGCCTTTGCTCGCCCCACGGGTTAAAGTTACATTGCACGGCTTATGGCATAAGTCTAGGCACCCAAAAAGCTTGGTTGTTCAAAGTCGATCGCGTGCACGACACGTTCCATTAAGGCAAAGCTTGACGCAGCCTTTGCTCGTCAAGTTGTTGCAAAGTTAAGTTAGGCAAGTTATGTTAGGCTATTGGAGTAGTAGCAAGCACGGTCCTACGAGTTCTACGACTGGGTATAACCACATAGTCTTACGGTCTCAAGGCCCGTCATATAGAGTATTACTTGGGCGGTGGTGTCGTATAGAGTTCAGTTGGTTTAAGACACGATGTCACGGACTTAGTGTTCAAGACAAGGACCACAATTGATTCAAGTGAGTTTTGAAAAAAGGACTATCCAATAGGCATTCATGAGTTGAATGAAAGGATGTGGTAACATAGAAAGAATGCTCGTGACCGTGGATCGTCGAGACGGTCTCAAATGATAGAAGTCTTGATATTGGTTTTGAAAGAGATGGTAACACTGGAAGAAGAATGACTGTATGAGACGTCAGTTTGAGTCGAGTCTTGCATGGTCATTGGACGACTTGTCGACAAGGGCGAAGATTTTCTCGAGCGGCAACCCGGGGCCACGGGATCGACTCGGCCTAGGAGGAAACACGGTATAGCCGAGCTGGAAGTACCGCTCAGGTTAGTCGGGGGCTTTCAGCGGGGATCGCTACTTGCGCTGAAAGGTATCCCGAATAACAAAGCTATAAGTCCAGGTATAGCATGTGGTGCTAGTGACCTCATATAGATGTGTCGGCACGGACGATAATCCGCGTGTGTGCCTTTAGATTGAATTGAGTTGTATGTGTATGCAGTTAGAACATAATGTTTGGGCCTAATGATTTGGCTGTAACATAGGCGACGTGCTTCGGCATGAGTTGTGGTGTCGAGTCTTAAGTTATCGGCATATAAGTTGCATAGTTTAGATTTGAGTTGTCTTGAGTTTAAGTTCAGGAAATGCCGCAAGGCAAAGTCGGTCGGGTGACACTTAACCCACAAGTCTTGATTGGGTCAGTTAGTGATCAAAGTAGCAAGGGCCGTAAGACGGCGATATGGTTGAGTCTCACTGAGTTGCGAGGCACGGCCTCAATAAGGTCGTATAGCACGGTCATATGGGAATGGAGTCTTATCGCGTAGTTGCGTCTCTGATTACATGCCGAAGGGCAAACATGACTTGATAGGTTAACATTGTTGGTGCAAGCAGGGGATGGTCTAAAGACACAAAATAGGCCAAGGCGTTGGTCCGAAAACTGATCCTGAGGCAAGAGTTGAACGACAATATAAAAGGGACTAAGTTGCACAAAGTAAATCAAACGTGTTGGTTTCATATGGGTGGGCGAGGAGCTCATTCCACCAGTACAGTTGAGTACTGACATCCACATAGTTTTTATGTGCAGGTATAGGTAGAAGCTTGTGGCGCAAGCTCGCTTGGATGCGTCGAGGCACGGAGTTCCTTAGCGATTCGAAGCGTGTGGAGTCAAGACTTATATGGGACATAATGTATGGGCATCGTCTTCCGAAGCATCCGCTGGCTCAAGACTTATATTTGAGAGATAAGAGAAAGCTGAGTGATTTGTAATGTGAGAAGAGCTTGAGTGACTTGTAATCTTGGCCTTGCTCCCTTTGTAACCTTTGTTTCAATATCAATAAAGATCTTCTTTTGAATAACTTGTGTTTTGCTTCAAATTTCTGCTGCTATTATTCAATGTCGCTGCTTGGAACTTCTGTGCAATGACCCGTCGCAGCCGCTGAAATCGACCGTTATGGAACCCGCCTTGCACGAGCGCAATCTAGGCTCGTGCGGCATCACGCCTTAGCGAGGACGATCGCTTATATGGGAACGGGACGTGACATAATGGTATCAGAGCACGTCTTTACGTCCTTGGACTATCGACTGAATTCTTTAAATTCGTTGTTTTTGCAAAACTCTGTTGCTTCTGTAAGTTGTTACCATTGGTGCGCTCTCTCTCAAATGTCCTACGGATGTCCATACAATAAGTCTATCTATTTTGCAAAAATAGAGGAGAACAGTTTTTGACGAAACAAAAGATAGTTCGCGTAAGCACGGTTGGCTAAGTCGGGCTGGGCATATACACCAAAGTTGCGTCGACCTTAGAAAAGTCGAATGCGGGAATTGAATAGTGTCGACAAGAATGTGTTGAACTGGATTGAGTAAATTGAGATGACTATCGATAGGGGTGCTATCGAGCGACGATAATGTCGGTGCGATATAGATGAGCGTGCTTGGGATTAGAGGAATGGTTTGAACGGAATTCGCAGACGTCAATTTTGAACTCGAATGATGGTTTTAAGGATTTGTCGAATGACTTCATCCCTGAGTGGTGTATGCGATAGCTTCAGGGATGTCGATCGATTGAGGATGCGGGGTGCCGGTGAGTCTATCAGTAAGCATCGCGTGTATGCAAAGCCGTAGATTGAGTATCATTGAATAAGTTATAGTCTTAAGATTTGACGATGTTGATTCGAACAACCTAAAAATCAACGAGCATGGAACGTGCACGGGATTGAGGATTACGCGAGTATGAAACGTGAAAATGATTGAGTAGGTGAAATCGAATCGAGAAAAAAGTTTGGGTTTACGAAGGATGACTTATTCGAGAAAATTATTGCGGATCGTATACGAAAAGTTAGCACGATCGGAAGATAGCGTGCATGAAAAGTTTGAGTTTGAAGTTACAAAATGACTAAGGATTGAAATCGATGTTGCTCGATGGCTTGAGTTAGCAAGAAAATGATGTGAATTGAGGAAATACGTTGGTCGATGACTTAAGATAGACGGATGAACAATACGTGAATTTGGGTTTGAGAAAATTGATGCTGTGAACGATTCGAGGGATAATGATCGAACTTGAATTTGAATGTCGAGGAAATTATCCAGTCAGACGATAGCATCATTCGCACGACTCAGAATTTGTTGCAAAGGAAGATCGTCAGGTTACGCATGTCATCGATGGTATTGAGGCGTATCAAAGATCGATATGCGATAACTCGGGGGTATTCTGACTCGACGAATGTCGGTCGTGCAAATGTTATTGTTTTGACGGATACTATACTTAGGATTTTGATTGAGATGAATGTTGGATGAAAATGATCGTGTCTTGATGGTTACGTTGATAACTACAACGTCGACAATCTTGTCTTGCGCGAGCACAACTCTAGCCTCGCACATACGTCGCGTCGGATTTGGGACGATCGTTCCGTGTGAGGTTGACATGGTGATTCATGTCGCGGGAATGATCGAACTCGAAAAATCAAGACGCGGCAACTTTGATTGTCTCGACTTGTTGGTTTGATGCGAAAGAAAATTCGAGGATGTTTGGATTTACGATTAATGATGGAATGAAACTTGAGGATTGAATAGATCCAATCTACATATCGAGAACGAATTAGTCTAGACACAAAACAAGAGTTACGTTCCGATGAGGATGATTATTCCGCGGGAGCATTGCATGGTGATTCATGCCCACTGTGGATAATCTGACTCGCGTGAGATCGGGGTGCAATATATTGTTTAGCTAGACGACCTTATGATCTAATACGAGAATTGTGATGAACGACTTAGAAAATGTGAAATGTGAATTATGGTTTAGAGATGAATTGTGTCGTTGCATAATTAACTTGGAAAGATTGATAGGCGGATGTAACTCCACTTCCCGATTTTTTGAGAAAAAATTGATTTCTAAAAATAATTATTATTGATTTAGATTTCAAATAAGAGGTTAATATTTTATTTAACTAATAATTTTGATGATCTATTTTGGAGGGAATTTAAATTGGGAGCAATTTCAATTTCAAAAAGTTGTTACAACTAATTTGAGCGGTCCCCATTATTTTTTTAATCTCCTAAACAACTTTTAATTAAATTCCTGTCAAGTTTGTAATAAACGAAATGGGGGAGGGTATAGAAGCATGGAAATTCACAACCAGAAGGCCCATGCATCAGACAATCTATACGTCAGAGCTCGGACAAAACAACAAAAGCAGCAAATAGAGACATGGAAAGAGAACTTTTTATTTCACACATAAAAGTCTATTACATGTCTAGAGGAGGCTGTACAAAGGAAAACTTCTACAAAGGAAAGATCCTAAGTCTACGGCCAGCAGTCACCATGTGCCTCCAGTCAGGCGCAGCAGTCACCATGCGCCTCCCGTCAGGCGCAACAGCCATCATGCGCCTCCAGTCAGGCGCAGCAATCACCATGCGCCTTCAACCGGGCGCATTCCACCATGCGCCCTCAGCAAGGCACATCCCTTCAGCAGCTCAGTTATGTGCATCCCCAGTTATGTGCATCCCTTCATCAGCCCAGTTATGTGCCGCTCTTCCAGCCAGGCTCACCTGATAAGTGCTTCGACTAAATGAAGCATTTAACCCTCTGGCTGGAACCGAGGAAGTGAAGAGCACCGCAAATCTGTGGCCAGAGGAGGCTTCGAAAGAGCCTCCAAAGACCAAGGAAGATCGTAATCGAAATATGGCTAAAGGAGCAGCTTTCAACACAACCAGAGTGGGCGACACCCACTTTGAAGGAAAAAAGAGCCTAGCACCACCATTCCGATCTACGGCTCTTCCAGAACAACGGAGACGAGGCCCGAGCATCCCTATCTTTGGACGCAACAGGCACCTTCCGCCTGCCTCGGAAGCCCTCGACTCCGTCTTTTGGATGTAACAGTCACCTTCAAGTGCAGCAACGACGACATGGCGTCTCATCTTCACCCTCGGGAGCACTTCGTCAACAGAATGCACTCGAGTACCCAAGTTCATGATTGGAAGTACGTGAGAGAACGAGAAGCAAATCCTCTCTCCATGCCACTATTTATAGGCCGGGCAGATCAAACCCACGCGCCAAGTGGATTGCTCTTCGAATTCTGAGCAATGAACTTGCATTTAATGGATGAACCGGAACGCCTCGAATTCAGCCAAACGGCTATTTAAAGCACTCGAAGAACGAAACAGCCGCACGCGCCCTTCGACTTCAGGCGCATCACACAGATGCGCCCTTCAGAACCAAGCGCATCACAGAGGATGCGCCCCCATGCGTCCCCATACCCAGTGGAACGCCAATCGACGCGCCCCCTCAGCTGTCCATCGAATGTCACAAACATTAAATGCTGAACTGACAGAGTTGGCAGCACATCTCCCAAAGTCTGAACGGTCGGCAGCTTTTTCAGAAGACGAAGCGTCGGCAACGTCAGCATCATCATGACTTTACTCCGACGGCTACTGCCACGTGGCCACTCAACCACCCGCATGTGCCTCCGCGGCCATGCGCCCAAACCTGCATGCGCCTCAAAAGCCATGCGCCCCAGACTGCTCTCTGATCCCAAAAGACAGAAGGAAAGTCTCCATCTGAAGCTCCGCATGCGCCTCAAAAGCCATGCGCCCCAGACTGCTCTCTGATCCCAAAAGACAGAAGGAAAGTCGCCTGCATGCGCCTCAAAAGCCATGCGCCCAGAATGGTTCATGACTCCTAAAGGTTATGAGCCAAAGTCTCCTCATGCTCCCAATCCTAGGCGCATTCTATTAGATCATTCTGCACCAAATCCGAGATCCCCGAGCCATGGGTCGATGACACATGTCCTTTGACTCAACTCATCCAAGATCTCAGCAACAGAAAGATCTTCTCCTCTGCTACGTGTCGGCTCACAACAGCAGTATGAAGAAGTCAACCCCTCGATCAGAGCGCATCACCCATGCGCCTCCATCAGCAATCAACATGTGGCGTTCCCACGCACCGGCGTATCCTACATATGCGCGCATGAGCAGCCAACCTGTCCAGCTATAAATAGAGGAATCATTTTCCTTCTTCGGGACACACACAGATACGAACGAACATACCACCAGAGAGGCAGATACAGACACTCAACGTCTTCCTCCTCTCAGCAAGCTCCAGCACCCAGAGCAATCCAAACCTTCAGAGAACCGATAACCGTCGTCAGCTCGTCAACGGAGTCAACACATTACCACTCGCTCCATCGGCACAAGGGACCCAGATTAAACAAAAGTGTACTTCTAGGGCTACATCTAAGTCCTATATTGTAACACTGTTCTGTTTGTATTGAAATTTACAATCAAAGAATTTTAATGGCAAACAAGCTGGCGACTCTGCTGGGGAACTATTTCTCCTCCACCGAGAAAGTTGTGTCGCAAGCCGACGACGTGAAGGTGGGCTCCTCCCACAAGACGCTGGTCATACGCCTCAATCAACAGGTATATGAGGAGTTCATATCTGAAGGCAGTGCGAGTCCTTCGAAGCGGCTGCCGAAACCGAAGAAGACCTGCCGAGTCTGGGTGCGCAAGGTCGACGTCTCGGGCACCACCACCGAAGGGGATGCGCCAATCCAACCCTCCCTTCCTGCTGACATCCTCAGCAACCAAGATGCGCCCGCTGATGCAGCGCATCTCTCGGGGAAACGTGTGGCTAACCACATTCCCCAACCATCTCCCTCTCAGGCGAGGAAGATGCGTCGACGGAGCAGGGGCGCAGCCAATACCCCGTGCATCGTCTCTGATGCGCCACAGAAGATCTCTGTCTTTGACAGACTCACTCGCTGTAGTGGTGAGGAGAATTTGGATTCTGAGTACTACGCGTCCCAGTGGCCTGGTACGAAGAAGTCCAAGGCAGCATGGGCCATGCGTCCCAAACGTTCTATGCCAGCAACAAGCCAGAAGCATGCGCTCACAATCATGCGCGCTGCTGATGGTAAGTTGTACAAGGTCGGCTCGAGTGCTACGGCGCCAAGAACGAGCCGACCTTCAAAACCCTTGTCTCACTTGGGCGCATCTACTGCGTGCACAACCAAGTCGAACAAGACAAACAAATGTTGTGGTTCCCCCACTACTGATCGGGATGCCTGTTTGGTATCAGATCAGGGGCACAGCACTCACTTGACCACCCCAACGCTTGGCCTTGCCATGCGCTTGAAGGGGGTGCGAAGGTAGCACTCTCCTCCAACGACCTGCATAACGTGGTCACTCACAAACGTCGGTCAGAAAAGTCGACCAACAAGCATGATACGCCTCTCACGGGGCATACTTGTGCGGTGGTCACCATCAACTGCTGTTGCACGGCGGCAGTACCACCAAGGCAGTCAGTCTTTCAGCGGCTGCAGTCATCGACACCCCTCCGACATCGCCTGGAAGGAAGGTGTCGACAGAAGAGGAGCCAAGGGTTGCTTCATGCAACGTGATCTCCAACTCCTCGTCAGTCCGAAAAATGACCGACAATTCCTCGTCCACATCCAAAAGCCAGCCGAGGAAAACCAAGGCGGTTGTCTCGTCCTCCGGAGTGTTCGAAAGCACTCGATCGAGGAAGAAGTTCTTGGAGGAAGCTGGGGGTAGTCAGACCCTTGTTTCCGGAGACGAAGATGTCCAAAGCACAGCTGCGGCGGATCTTCATCCTCGAGGCGAAGTCAGCCTCCCAGAAGCCCCTTAAAACGAGGATGTCCCCCAGAACACAGCTAGGGGTAGGTCCGGAGACGAAGAGGCCTTCAAGACGGAGCTGAGGGTAATCAGACCCTTACAGATGCGTCCGTCGAGAATGACCTCCAGAACGTGGCTGGGGGTGGCCAAGATGAAGCTCCAGGAGAGGCGACTCCCCTATATGAGAGTGAGGCCGAGAGCGAAGCCTCCACCAATCCATCCACTTCCGGCCGTGTCATGACAGTATACATGGCTGGGGATGATTTCGAGTCTGATGCGCCGTCGCAGGACATCGTCCAGCGCATAGACACATTAGAAGGAGGACTCAAAACCCTCTCTGCTTCCATGTAAATACTGACTCAGGCGGTGTTTGAAATACGGTCGGCCTTGACCCGAACACCTTCGACTGGTCCCGACCCAGGGGCCAATGGGGAGTCGAGTGTACCCCTTCAACGGGTACCCTCAGACACAGACCGTCGAGAAGTACCCCGGACGTCTGAGCCCTCAAACGCCCAACTCCAGGTGGTACTACCTTCCCCAACTCCCAGCTCCACGGAGGATGTGGTCGAAATGATCAAGGATTTACGGAAGCGCTTTGAATCCAAGAACAGGCAAGAGGAGCGCCAGAAGATGGGCATCCCCCAACCTATCCCCTCGAGTGGAACAAGGTGGTTTATCCACCAAAGTATAAACTACAAACACTGACGCCATACGACGGGAAGGACTCTTCGCGTCAATACCTGACATACTTCCAGTCCCAAACGGGACATCTCCTGAAGGAGGACGCGCTCCTCACTAGCATATTTGTCGGAGCATTGAAGGAAGTGGCGTATGACTGGTACTGCAGTCTCCCCGACAATTCCATATCATCCTTCGACGATTTGACGTGCCTCTTCCTCGACCGCTTCTACGACGGCGGGAAGGACATGACGATGGCATCCCTCATAGAGATACGCCAGAAGGAGAAGGAAACGGTTCGGGTATTCATCGAACGTTTCCGACAGGCCTGCTTCAGACTACCTCCAGGCATGCCGGAACATGCGCTCCTCTCCTCTTGCAGCATAAACATGCTGCCTGCAGTCAAACTCTGGCTCAACTCTACTCCTCCCCCCGACTAGAGCTCCCTGATCATCGAAGCAGAAGCCGCAGAAAAGAAGACGGCCAATGCACGTCTTCTGGGGGTCAGCTTCCCTGCCTTTGATGACAAGGGGAAAAGGTCTGCGGCCAACAACCCTGGACGTGAGACAAAGGGGAAGCAGGCATTGACTGTTAATGCCTCAAAAGGCGCATCTGCACCTACTCAGAAGCCTCCACTTGCACCAAGGCCCTAGGAGGTTTATTCGTTCACCGACGAAGACACCTTGTAACTTTTTGAAATACTGAAGCAGGGTGACAAGATCAAGCTACCGGACCCAAAGCGGCCCGATGAAGTTGGGAAAGTGGACAACCCGAGGTACTGTCACTACCATCGGTTTGTCGGACACCCAACCAAGGACTGTTATGTCCTTAAAAATTACATCCAGCGCATGATCAATGCGGATGTAATCTTCATCGACTACGAAGAGAAGACGGTGTCAGCCAATGTGGTGTCACTCCAATTTGGCACCTTGCCGCTGACTACCACACAAGATGGCGTCGTCCCCATCCCTAAGGCGACAATGGAGGTGGTTAACTTACCACCTACCCGTGACAATGTGAGTGGACTCATCCCACTCACCATATCTCGAGGAGAGGTCCTATGGGTCCACCCCGACCTCGTCTCCAAGATGACTCAACCAGAGGTACGTCCTATCTCCAAATCCAAAGGCAGGAAGATCAAGTCTTGCCGTATGGTCTCTTCTTCAACAAGAAGAGGCACTTCCTGTGCAGACGCGTTCACAACAGAACGTCCAATCCGGCGAAGCTGCCGCCGAAGTGGTGCCTCCTTGCACAGTCCCCGCTGTCCAGGAAGAGGGCCCGTCTAAGCCCTCAGCAGCCAATAAGCAGAAGCAGGTGGAGACTCGTTTCGACAGGCCTCTACGAAAGGAGAATGCTTCGGGGCTAGCCAAGCCCCACAACTTCGACATACTGGCACAACTGGCCAATACTCCTGCCCGCCTATCTTTGTTTGAGCTCCTGCGTCTTTCCAAAGACTCCCGAGAAGCTCTCTGTGAAGCTCTGAAGGATGTCGAATCCTTTCTCAGTCAGGTCAGGCAGCCTGAAGACCTCCCAACTACTTGTGCGCACTGTCATTATGCGGATGAAGTTATCCCAAATATAACTTTCACCCAACAAGACATGCTGCTCAAGCACCACCAACATAACCGGCTGCTGTATTATACAGGATATGTCGGTTCAGTCAAGGTGAACCGGATTCAGATCGATCCGGGGTCTTCTCTCAGCATCATTCTGAAGGCGCTGTTATCAACACTGGGGATCCCAATGTACCGGCTGGCACCCTCCAACACAACCATCAGCGGCTTCAACGCTAGCAAAAGCGAGCCACTGGACAAAATTCGACTAAAGTGTCACATCGGTAACCTCAAAACTGAGGTGACCTGCTATGTGTTGGATGCCGAGGTCAACTACAACATCCTGCTCGGTCGACCATGGCTACATGAGTACATGGTGGTGCCATCCACGCTCCACCAATGCATGAAATATGTATCCACCAACGGCGTTATCAGGACGGAGTTCGCAGACATCGATCCTTTCAAAGGGATTGAAGCCTACTTCACCGATTCCGACTTGTATAAATCACTTGACGAGGAGGAAGCCAATGATGCTGCTAATGAGGCAGAGACGGCAGTCGGGCCGGACATGGAGCCTGAGATGACTTTCGATGCCCCTTTGAAGATCCAACTCAAGGGCAAACCGCCCCAGAAGGTGCCTCCAATGAGCATCAAGCTACCAGGAAAAGCACCAACTCCTGAAGCTCCCCTGAAGATATGCCTCAAAGGGAAGCCGCCTCAAACATCGGCCCCTGGTGGTAAAATTACAGGGGAAGGCACCAATCACTGGAGGCGCAGCTGAGGCACCACTGAAGGTGCGTCTCAAGGGCAAGCCCCCGCAGTCATCCAAGATGCCAGGGAGGGCTCACATAACCCTCTCGAACCCCAAAATCAAAGCTGTGGTGGACTCTCCTGATCCAACCCCAGTGCTTACAGATGAGGAGCTTGGCGAATATATCTCTGCTGATGTAGATGCACCCTCCTAAGACAATGTAATCCTACGAGATAAAATCTCGTATTTCATCAATAATAGAGTGTCTTTTAATTATTCTTGTCTTCCACATTGGAATGCCATATATACATTAGATAACGCTCTACGGTCGTTGCAAACACAAATAACGACCGTCCATAATGTAAATCGAGTATTCCTGTCTCAAGGAGTCTGCTACATAGTCCCTCCACGAAGTCGAGACGAAGGATCCATCATCCTTGGTAAAGTCGAGCATCATCAAGACCTCCCGCCACTCGAGCCAGAACCAGATGCCGGCAGACTATCGGTACACGGATAAGGCAAAGTATCTCATCCAAAAGATGGGCTACGACCTAAAAAGCGACAAAGGCCTGAACTACGGCAAAGGTCGACGTCTCCCTCTCCGGCTTCCAACACCCAAAGGAAAGTCGCAGGACTACTACAACAAAACTCAATGGGGGGTAGGCTATGTCACGCCGCCATCAACTCCAGAGAGTTCAGACGCAGAAGACGTAGAATATTTCCACTCGTCCGAAGCATCGACTTAGGATTTCGATACCAGTATCGGATCAGTCTTCAGGAAAGTACTGTCAGCTAACATGACATCAGCACAGCCTCAAAAAGATGAAGGCGAAGACCAAGCGCCGGAACCCTTCGAAGAAGAACCCTGGGCTCAACGCCTGGGACAACAATGGGAGTCCCGTTTCGAATTATGTGAACCTCCCACCGAGGATGAAGTCGAGCAGATCGACCTTGGAGACGGGCCTTCTTCCAAACCCATCTTCGTTAGCAAAAGCCTAGAAGGAGAAAACCGAGAATCTTTAATCCAACTGGCTAAGGAGTATATCGACGTCTTCGCCTGGAGCTACGAAGATATGCCGGGACTTGATCCCCAGATTGCGATGCATAGGTTGAATATCTTGCCTGATGCCAAGCCTATCAAGCAACAACAGCGGCACTTCCGTCCGGACATCATGAACGCCATCGATCAGGAGGTAGATAAACTCTTGACTAGCGGCTTCATCCGTGAAGAGCAATACCCAGATTGGGTAGCCAACGTCGTACCTGTTACCAAAAGGAATGGGAAGATACGAGTCTGTATCGACTTCAGAGACCTCAACTCTGCTTGCCCGAAGGACGAATTCCTACTTCCAATCACTGATGTGATGATCGACAACACGTGTGGCTTCGAACGCATGTCTTTTATGGACGGGTATTCAGGCTACAATCAAATCAAGATGTTCCCCGATGACGCAAAACATACGTCATTCAGGACTCCAAAGGGTGTTTTCTGCTACACAGTAATGCCCTTCAGCTTGACGAATGCCGGTGCGACATACCAACGAGCTATGAGCACCATCTTCCGTCAACATCTTCGCAAGACAGTCGAATGCTATGTTGACGACATCGCAGTAAAGAGCCGCTTTAAAAGAGATCACCTACAGGACCTGAAGATAGTCTTTGATCTCATGCGAGCACATCAACTCAAGATGAACCCCGCTAAATCCTTCCTAGGGGTTTCTAGTGGAAAATTCTTGGGCTTTGTCATCACGACAAAAGGCATTCATGTCGATCCCGAGAAAACCAAAGCTATCCTCAACATGGACCCTCCGAAGAATCTTCGAGAACTTCGAGGCCTACAGGGACGTCTGGTGTACATCCGGAGGTTCATAGCAAATCTTTCCGGTAAATGTCAACCCTTTACTCAGCTCATGAAGAAGGGAGTCTCTTACGTCTGGACAGAGGAGTGCCAAAAGGCTTTCGACGACATCAAGGCTTACTTGACAAGCCCGCCAGTCCTGGTAGCACCTGTCGCCGGCAAACCATTTCTCCTCTACGTTCGTGCCATGGATCATTCCCTGGGCGCTCTGCTGGCTCAAAACAGCGATACAGGCTACGAACAAGCGATCTACTACCTCAGTCGAACGCTCATCGGGGCTGAACACCGGTACAACCCCGTTGAAAAGGAGTGCTTGGCCTTGGTGTTTGCCATCCAGAAGACTCGCCACTATGTCTTGGGCCAGACAATTCATGTCATCTCCCGAGTCAATCCACTCAGAGTCCTCATGACGAAGCCAGGATCACTGAACTCCCGGCTAGCCACATGGGCGATCTTGCTAACGCCATACAACATGGTGTTCGTTCCACAGAAGGCTGTTAAGGGTCAAGCTCTGGCCGACTTCTTAGCTGCACACACCATCCCGGAGTCCTCAAGACTCTATGAAGACATCCAGGATGAGGTTCAAGAATCAAACGTCACCGAAGAAGGCTCCGTCTGGCGGATGTTTTTCGATGGCGCTTCAAGAACAGGCCCCAAAGGCCAGATCGTCGCAGGAGTGGGGGTAGTCTTAGTCTCTCCCGATCAGCTAGTCATCCAGCGTGCTTACTCTCTTTCGAAGCCGTGCTCCAACAACGTGGCCGAGTATAACGTGCTCATTTTGGGACTCCAGCTGGCACAACAGCTGGGGTTGGATCATCTGGAAGCCTACGGCGACTCGAAACTCGTCGTAAACCAGATCCGAGGGCAATACGAAGTTCGCCATGAAGATCTGATCCCTTACCATAAAGTTGCATTGAACATCATTTCAACCTTCATCGGGTTCTTCATCGAACACGTACCTCATCTACAAAACCTGAAGGCTGATGCTCTGGCTGGCCTCGGGGCCTCATTAGCAGCACCCCTTGGGACTCAACACTACGTCACGGTGGTTGGCCGAGACTTGGTTTATCCTAAAAACAACCTATGCCTACGAGTGGACCACGCCATGCCGACAGGTACTGGTGTTAATATCCGAGACTGGAGGTTCCCGTTCATCGACTACGCCGTCTACAGAATTCTCCCAGAGGACCCGAAGGAAGCCGTCTCAGTCAGGAGACGTTCTCTTCGATTCTACTATGATACAGCCACTAAAATGCTGTATCGACGCTCCTATGATGGGCTCCTCCTTTGATGCCTGTCCAACGAAGAGGCGACCGAAGCTTTTCGAGAAGCTCATGACGGAACTTGCGGAGCTCATCAACCTGGTCCTAAGTTGCAGGATCAACTGCGACGTATGGGCTACTATTGGCCAACCATGGCCGCTGATGCTGTCGACTATGCTAAGAAGTGCCATGCGTGCCAACTTCACGCAGACTTCATTCATACGCCGTCAGAACCACTACATCCTACAGTCGCCTCCTGGCCCTTCGAAGCCTGGGGCATGGACATTGTAGGACCGATCACCCCTCCTTCATCAAGGGGGCACCGCTTCATCCTGGCCATTACCGATTACTTCTCCAAGTGGGCAGAGGCAGTCCCATTGGCGGAAGTAAAGAGCTCCAGGGTGGTCAGCTTCATCAAACACCATGTCATCTACCGCTTCGGAGTACCCCGAAGGATCATCCACGATAATGGTCCTCAGTTCATCAGCCATGTTTTCAGCAGATTCTGTGACAAGAATCGCATTCAAAACGTGGCATCAACCGCCTACAATCCGACAGCAAACGGATTGGCCGAGGCGTTCAACAAAACTATCGTTAGGCTGCTCAAAAAAGTCGTGTCATCCAACAAATGCGACTGGGACAAAAAGCTGGGCGAATGTCTTTGGGCCTACCGCACGACGGTACGAACCCCAACAGGCAACACACCATTCTTCCTGGTCTACGGGAGTGAAGCGGTACTGCCTCTCGAGATCCAGATACCCTCACTCCGCGTAGCAATCACAAACAAACTCACAGAAGAGGACAATCAACGTCGTCGTCTGCAGGAGCTGGAGGCACTTGACGAAAAGCGTCTCCTAGCTCAACAACGTATCGAACTCTACCAAGCCCGTATATCATAGGCTTTCAACAAGAAGGTCAAACAGAGAACTTTTCAAGTTGGCGACCTGATTCTGACAGTCAGGAGGCCGATGGTGTTAACTAACAAGACACCAGGAAAGTTCGAGCCCAAGTGGGAAGGACCTTTCATCATTGAGACGGTATACTCAAACAGTGCTTACCGCCTCGCCAAACCCAATGGGGACTTGTTCATGATGCCCATCAACGGCAAGTTCCTGAAGAAGTACTACTCTTGACATCTTTCAGATATGTGCTTCCACAAGGGAATTTATGGA
This sequence comes from Iris pallida, assembly GCA_029216955.1. Classification (NCBI taxonomy): domain Eukaryota; kingdom Viridiplantae; phylum Streptophyta; class Magnoliopsida; order Asparagales; family Iridaceae; genus Iris; species Iris pallida. Next base: position 74,507 of record JANAVB010032973.1, read on the forward strand.
CCCAATCATCAGGATTCACAGACAATTCCCTTCCAACAAAACCATACGCTTCCGGAACCCAGCTGTTCCGTAGCATACTCCAGTAGAAAGACAACCACGTCCACATCACCTCTGAGTTGTCCCTCTACACCCTGCAAAGCAGAATCTTACACTTCGTAAGCCTACACTATCCATCATGTTTACCACGTCCACATTACCTCTGAGTAAACATCTCGTACAAACAACCCTTGCGTTGTCGTACATTCATCGCAGAACTTCCATGTCCACATCACCTCTGAGTTATTCAACGTATCCCCCAGGATCATTCCTACCACGTCCATAATACCTCTGAATAGGAAGATTCTATCATTTGAACCCCAATGATTGCCACGTCCATATTACCTCTGAGCAAACATGTCGGTTCCTTCAAACTTATTATCTGTACCTAAAAACCAAGGTGCGCAAAAGATAATAGGTCCACACAAATTATCAAGTTCATGATAACAAAAATGAACACATCACAAAAAAGTTGCGTACTTCTTTATTTTCTAAAAAAAAGAAAAAGGGGAGTACAGAACTACACTATCCCCCAGCAAGAGTTGCAAAAACATAAAAAGGAGACGCTACAGTCCCTAAACATCTCTAGGGTTGGTTGAGAGCTCTCTAACTCGACGTCTCAAGTCGGCTGCATGAGTCTCCACAGTCGCCAGGACTCGACGCTCAGCTTCTTGACGCATCAATTCAACGGCCTCAGCGGAAGTATCATTCTCATGCTTCTCATCAAGCTGTTGTCGCTGCCGAGCCAGGGCAAGAGCCTGGTGAGTGAAGGTTGCTTCCTCCTTCTTGAAAGCTATGTGTTCAGCCTGGACACGTTCGGCATCTAACTGGAGTCGGGCCCGTTGGTCCTCAAGACGGCGCATCTGGGCGTTGATCTCCGCGATATTAGCGTCCAACGCAGCTCGCGTTTCCATTGTCTCCTTCATGGACTAAGACAACTGCCCCACCGCAGCCTCAGTCTCAGCCACCTCGTGCTCCCAGACGCTCACAGTGGCCTGGTAGAAAGACTCAATCTCAGCGATCAACTTCTCCTTTTTTGCATCTATCAAGACGGAAAGGTCATTTTGCTGGATGCGCTGAAGTTCCGTGAGCCGCTGGTCCAGCTCAATCACCGAAGCCTCCAGGATCTCGGCCATATGGTCGTGGCCTTGGTGAACACGGATCAGCTCGATATAAGGCATTGTCAGAGTTCTTGCCGTCGCAAAACTCCTGTGAAACCCATAATTCTTGTAGTAGTTCATTTAAATAAATATTTGTGATATTAATTAATGTTTTCAAAAAAATTATTATTATTAAATATTACTATTAATTATTTTTGGGTGAAAAAGGATTTTTGAAAATAATTATGACAACTTGGATTTTTGTTTTCGGACCCAATCCCGAGTCCGAGCCCAGACCCAGGCCCGAGCCCATTCTTCCTATTTCTTTCTAATCCTGAATCTGACTTGGTTTACCTTTTTAATAAATAAATTAAAAAAAAACTAAAACCTAGTCTTTGGCTGGTCCCGAAGGACCAGCAATTTTCTCCCTTTGAATTGGTAAATCTCCACCTGTTCTATTTTCCATCTTTTCTTCCCACCACACAAAGCCACACACGTTACAACCCACCCTCTAATAATAACCCTCCACTTCCCCCACTCTCTCCCCGTACACACTTCTTTCATCAGAGAAAAGAGAATTAACTCTCACTCTCTCACGAATTCAACAGAAGGGAATAACTCCCTCTTTACTCTCAACCATTCCTCACAACTCTTTCTCTCCCTCTCCATCTCTCAGAAACCCTTCCCCAGACCCGAACCCTAACCCCAACTCTAGATCCGCGGCCGAGCTCCCCTCCGGCGCGCGGTCTCCAGCCACCCCCGAGCTCGGCACCGCCCCCGTCGGTCGAGCCCAGATCCGCGCCCCTCTCCGCGCGTGCGACCTCCCCGAGGCCGACGCCTCCCCACCGCGCAACCCTTTCCGGCCAGATCCGCCCCTGAGCGCCGCCTCCAGCGCGTGCAGATCCCCCGACCGCCAGCCGCGCCAACTCCGGCCCTACCCCACGACCCCGAGGCCGCTGCCTCCCTCTGCTCGATGGCGCACCCCACCGTCCGCGGCCCTACTCCGGCAGCACCCCGTTCCCGCGCCACCGCGCGACTTCCCCGGCGGAGCCAGCGTTCCGCTGGTTCCAGCGCTCTCCCGCGCCCTTTGCCCTTCGGCGCCCCACAGCGGACCCGCTGTTCAGATCTGTTGCTGATGTCGCTGATTTTCGCGGGATCTTTTCTGGCCAGCGTGCCATTCTGGACTTTTCCGACGTTTTCGTCGTTGACGTCGCTGCTGGATCTTCTCTATTCTTTTTATATCATCTGAGAGCTCTAGCCGAGCACCCGAGGTATAAATCTCTGCCCCGTTGCGTTTATTTTCTATAGTCGATGATGATATCGGTCCCCGATTTCTCCTTCGGAAATCCGGTTAGCTGCGTAGTAGATTCGGTTAGCTGCGTTAGCATATTCTGTGATTTTGTCTGCTGGGTTTTGTATGTTGTTGGTTGATTTCGGATTCCCGGGTATCTCGGGAAGGTTCTGGTGGTTTGGAAAATTATTTCGGTGGTTATATTTTTGGGATTATTATTTGGTTGGAACATTGCAGGTTTCGGTGGCGCATTTCCCAGTTTTGGGTTGTCCCGAAATAGAGGAAATGCTGCCCAAATTTTTACAAAACTTTATTTATTTTTGATTTCAAATCGGTTTTCGGAAAATGAATTTTAAAACTGATTTTTGGGCGACGACCGTGCCGGTCTGTGGGCCCTAGCGAAATGCAAACGCACCGGTCCGATCGGGCGTTGAGGTATTAGCTAGATTTGATGATGGACCGAGTCTGAGACTCCAACTTTTATTTTAAATTATTTTATTAATGTTTAAGCTATTTAATATAATTATTTATTTACTGCACTTTTATTGAGTAACTAAACATTTTCTCTTATTTTATGTAAAAAGAATTGTACAGGGCATAAGTCCATAACTCTAGGATGATTAGCTGTGCCCATGTATTATTTAGCGTAGGTTTTACTTTCTTTTCTGGGTTGATGTTGATTTTGGGTGGTTTGATTTGGACGTATAATCGTAGTTAGAACGTAATCATTTTATAATTAATTAGGAATTAAATAAATGGATAAGATATTAGTAAATAACTAGTTCATGATTTGTCACTGCAAGAAATATATTTTTATAGATATATTACAAAGGCACAAAATTTTCCAAATATAATTGATTCTCGTCATTATTTCCAAATAATCAAATTAACCGGCTTAATCAACGCATGTAGTTGCGACGTAACCGTTAGCTGTAACTTAATACAACTTAAAATCTGACTAGGACTTACTACTAGAGATTGCAACTAGCACACTTGGCCTGGTTATTCAAGGTTCTAAGTCGAGTTCTAAACTGTAGGAACTCGAAGTTACAACTGACGTTCCTCCTCGGTACCGACTCGTCTTTCCAGTCAATCTAATACAAGGCAAGTTTCGAACTGTGTATTCCTGTATTTTATTTAGTAAAGTTAAGCTGCATGTTAAACCATACTACTGGCACGGAACTCTACCGACTGTTACTGTTACTGAATCTGGGACTGGGGGAATAGTATAGACGTTTATGACCAAAGCCCCTACTGAACTGACTGTGTTAGCTTACCCCTCTCACACACGGGGATAAGCCATATCGTATCGCTAGGATACTACTGCTCAACCCAAGCCGGTCATAAACGTTTGCATATTCAAAACACACTGAACTGTTTTAAACTGCTGAAAATTGTTATTTTAAACTGTTTATCCTGCACTTTCCAATTACTGTTTAAGATATGAGATGCATACTTCGTTCTTGCTCCCTCCTGACTGGAGACAACATTTTAGGTATCACTGAGGATGAAGAGCTATACTATAATAGCTATTATGACCCGGTTCTCTACCCTGCGACGATACTGGAGCCGTCTCTAGAGGACACTGATCCTGGGACTACAGAACTAGATGTTTAGATAGTTTTCTTTTCTGCATTTTCTTCTTTATTTGGAGTTTGTAGTTTTATTTCAGCATTTCCCTTCCAGTTGTATTTCTGAATATTTTATTCAACAAAGTTTCAAATTTTGAATAGAACAGTTGTGACAAATGTACTTGTGTTGTTGTGAATACCTGCAATGGAACAGCTTACTGCCGCCGTCTCACCACGGTGCAGGCTGGGCATGGTCCGGTTCGACCCATTAACTTGGGATCGGGTCGTGACATGTTTTCAGTGGTGGCCCATGCAGGTCCCCAACAACAACAACTTAGGAAAACATACCTAGAAACAATTAGAACACTAGAACATTGATTTGTCACGACATAGGTCCGATTCATATATAAATAAATATTTTTGCTTGATTATAGACTGGTAGGCTACCTTGCTTATGTGTGCGTCCTAAACCTTCCAGAGAATGACCATTGACCAAATCCTGCTGGCGATGAGGTGTCATCTCCGGATCATACCCTATCCCCTCAACCAAGCCCAGGGTCCTTTCCCTCGCGGCTGTTTGACCGTCCTCATAGTGCATCCAGTGAAGTTTTCCCTACGCTGGCAATTTCTACCTCATCTCAAACTGAGTTGTATTTTCTCGGTGGAGTATTCATTTTTGTTGCCCCACCAGTACCAGCAATCATCTTCCAAATGGTTGCCCGATTTCAAGAAACCCTGGAGTTCCAGAAAGCACAAGATGAAGCCCAGCAGGAACAAAAGAATATTACGAGAGAAGACATGAAGAACGTCATGATGTAGCCTTAGTTATCTCCAACCAAGTTAGAGCAGAACTTTTGCCCTAGGAAGGATACCCCTGAATCTAGAAGATATTTGGGTCCTATCAAGTACTCTACTTTTCGGCAGCCTTGTCGTAAGAAGCTATGGGCTTGTAACTATTGCAAGAGGCCTGGTCATCAGGCCGTTAGTTGCCGCAAGAGATTGGGACAATGTTTGGCATGTGGATCTGCTGAACATCGGGTAAAGGACTGCCCTTTATCTTTCCATCAAACCAGAGCTCATATCCCAGCAACACCTGTTAGGCCACAACCTAGGGACCCTCTTCCTATCCAGCAGACCCTGCCCTTACAATAAGGCATGATGCATACTCGAGGTTCATAGAAAAGGAAGCAGTTGGAGACTGCTCATACAAGAGCCAGAACCATGAGGAATAGTACCTAGAACCGCTGTATAGCATCATCTTTTGGAAGTTGTAACAGGATGTCCTTAGATCAATCATAAGAGTTTTTGCTGTAATTCTCCACATGAATAGAAGTTTTTGTTACACCCTTATGGCAGATATTTTTTCTGATAGTCTCCCCGGATTATCCCAGATCTAGACATAGGATTCACCCCTGACCTAGTCCCCGGCTCTTTCCCTAAATTCTAAAGGATGTTACAGAGTCAACCCGAAGGTGGCCAAGAAGATGAAGGACCAGAGCAGTGCAGGCTCTAGGATTTATTCAGGGTAGAATTTCACCTTAGGGAACACCTATCTTGTTTTTGCCCAAGAAGGATGGAACAACGGATGTGCATCGATTACCAGACACTAAAGAACAAGTACCTTCTGCCCGGATCGAGGATCTGTTTGATCGGGTTGTGTGGAGTTAGGGTGTTTCGAAGTTTGACTTAAGATTTGACTACCATCAAATCAAAGTCAGGAAAGAGGATATTTCCAAGACGGCGTTCAAACATCAAGTATGGGAAGTTTTCTTTGGTCAGGACGTTAGACTGACAAATGCTCCTGCTGTGTTCATGAATCTCATGAACAGAGATTTTTATGAGTATTAGAATCAGTTTATCTTCTCCATCGATAACATTCTGATATATTTTGAAGACTGAAGAAGAGTATGAAGAACACCTGAGGAAATTTTGGAAACTTTGAGGAAAAAGAAATTTTATGGTATGTTATCTGAACGTGGATTTTTGACAAGGTGGACTTTTGGCCATGTTGTCAAGAGAAGAAATTTCGATGGAAGATAGCTGTTGTTGAAGAATGGTATACCCCAAGTTCAATTCAAAAGTTTCTTGAACTTGGCCGGCTACTATCAGAAGTTCGTGAAGGATTTCGCCAAGATTGCTGAGCCGATGACGAAGCTCACTTGGAAGAATGAAGAGTTCATCTGAACGAAAGTTTGCCAGGCGGCATTGAGGAGCTGAAGAAGAGACTTACCACTACACCAATCCTTGCGCTACCCGCAGGAACCGGTGGGTTCTCAATTTACAGTAATTCCTCTGGAAAGGACTGGACTGCGTTCTTCAACAACATGGAAAAGTAATTGCTTACATATATAGGCAACTACAGACTCATGAGGAGAATTATCCCACACCTAATTTGAAATTTGCTGCAATTATCTTTACCTGGAAGCTATGGAAGCATGAGTTCTATGGAAAGGGAGTGAAAATATATACGGACTACAAAAGTCTGAAATATTTCTTCACTCGAAAAGGGCTGAATGTTAGACTGAGAAGATGGCTGAAGCAGATGAAGGATTTCGACATCAACCTGCAGTACCATTCAGGTAAGGCTAATATGGTCGCTGATGCACTTGGTCGATACTGATGGCGGAGTTCTTAGCTAAGGACTAGCACCTGCTAGAAGACATCGAGAAGTTAGGACTGAAGGTTATACTACCTGGAGATAGACGGACGGAGCTGGATGCTGATTCAGTATTGATGAAGTTCGAGGCTGAGGAACAAAAATCAAGAGATCGTAGTTTCAAAATGAGGCACTTTGCAGGCTCAGAGATCAAGTGTTGGCAGGAACACTTGAGGGTTTCTAAATTGATCAGCAGTGGAACTCTGAAGAATGGTGCGAGACTTTGCGTATCGGCTGACAAACGGAGGAACGAGTTGAAGGAAGAAATGCACCAGTCGCAGTATTCTATATATTCAGGAGATAATAAGATGTATCGGAATATGCCTCCATTGGTTGGTGTTATGGAATAAAGAAGGACAATTCCAGGTATGGGATTAGATGTGAATTTGTCAACATGAGGAATTTAGCAAGAGGACAACAAGCTTGTTGAAGCTGCTGGATAATTTGGAGTGGAAATAGAAGCATATAACAATGAACTTTGAGTAAGGATTGCCTTGTTCCCAAGGAGGGAAGGGCACCAATTGGATTATTATAAACCGACTGACTAAGTCGGCACACTTTATTTTCCTTCAAGGTTGGTTTATCCACTAAGAAGTGGGCAGCATTGTACGGGAAGCACATCTACCGGATTCATGGAGTACCGCGGGACGAGCAATCAGAGAGGTCAATCCAGACGTTTGAAGATGTATTGAGATTTTGCGTCTCGGAATTTGGTAGGTCTTGGGAAGACCAAATTACATTTGGTGAAGTTTCTCCTACCAGAGGAACAATTAGTTTCGACGGAGCTGGAAATTGAGGCCAGGTTCATCAGGTCATTTGAAGTTTAAGACGCGTTGGAAGTAGCGTACCAGTTAGCTCTACCAGCTAATCTTGAGAATGTGCAACGTCTTCTACGTCACAGCTCAGACGTCACATTTCGGATCCGAGTCACATTTTGGATAATTCAGAGATGAAGATTGGAATCAACCTTTCAGTGCCAGAGAAACCAGTTGCAAGCCTAGTCAGAGATGAGAAGAAAATCAGAATTTGAGCCATCACTTAAACTCCTATTCCTTATCTTTTCTTTTTTCGTTCTAAATTTGACTAATGCTGCTAAGTTAGCCTAGTTTTGCAAGCTACCTCTTTAAATCAAGCTTGATCATGACGATATTTTATTGGGTGCACCCACTAATATATTGTCTAATCAGGACCGGTGCATGATGGTCTGATCAACCTCGTGTACTTTGGTTCGCTTTTGTATTCTTGCTGCATGAATGTCACCATAAATGAAACTTGTCCCTAAACCGTCTCATCCATGACTGCCTTGAAAATTTTATGGTTGGACCTGAGTTACGGGCGCAGTACCCGTACCTGTTTTTCTTTTCTACCTTACTTTAAATTTCGAGGACGAAATTTTCTAAGGAGGGAAGATTGTGAAACCCATAATTCTTGTAGTAGTTCATTTAAATAAATATTTGTGATATTAATTAATGTTTTCAAAAAAATTATTATTATTAAATATTACTATTAATTATTTTTGGGTGAAAAAGGATTTTTGAAAATAATTATGACAACTTGGATTTTTGTTTTCGGACCCAGACCCGAGTCCGAGCCCAGACCCAGGCCCGAGCCCATTCTTCCTATTTCTTTCTAATCCTGAATCTGACTTGGTTTACCTTTTTAATAAATAAATTAAAAAAAAAACTAAAACCTAGTCTTTGGCTGGTCCCGAAGGACCAGCAATTTTCTCCCTTTGAATTGGTAAATCTCCACCTGTTCTATTTCCCATCTTTTCTCCCCACCACACAAAGCCACACACGTTACAACCCACCCTCTAATAATAACCCTCCACTTCCCCCACTCTCTCCCCGTACACACTTCTTTCATCAGAGAAAAGAGAATTAACTCTCACTCTCTCACGAATTCAACAGAAGGGAATAACTCCCTCTTTACTCTCAACCATTCCTCACAACTCTTTTTCTCCCTCTCCATCTCTCAGAAACCCTTCCCCAGACCCGAACCCTAATCCCAACTCTAGATCCGCGGCCGAGCTCCCCTCCGGCGCGCGGTCTCCGGCCACCCCCGAGCTCGGCGCCGCCCCCGTCTGTTTGCAAAGACAAAAGTATAAAACTTTATTGATACAAACTGTAATAAAGATTACAAGAATTCTGGGAAAATTACAACTATAGGAATCCAATCTTGATGACGATTGCTTTATCCCTTAGACGATGTGAACTGTGAAGACGAAGCCTTTGAAGTTGAAAACAACTCTGGAAACTGAAGGCAAAAGCCTCTGAAGTTGAAGACAAAAGTCTTGGAAGAATGCAGCAGCACTTTGGCAAGAACTCCTGAACTCTCTGATTTCTGATCTCTGATCTTGATCCCCTTGAAATGAAGACTTGAAACTCTATTTATAGAGTTCTGAAAATAACTAACTTTCAGTTATTTTGGACTGCGCAAGCTGATTTGCGCAGCAACTGGTTTGCGCAGCACTGGATTGCACAAGCAGTTATTGGATCGTGCGGCCAACTATCTGGGACACATGGCATCATTTGATTGAAATGTGCATGATCGTGCATAAACAGTTGCCACGTAATGAACAATTGATGGCATGAATGCCACGTGTCTTTTATCAGTTATGTTGATGGAGTGCGCAAACTTGATTTGCGCAGACTTGGTTTGCGCTAGCTCAAATTGCGCAGACATATTTTGCGCAGACTTATATTACGCCGGATTGGATTGCGCTGCCAGCTGTCCGCTCCCTCGAGCACTGTGCGGCGCAGGAAACGAACAGACTCCTTGTTATTCGTGCTGTCAGTTGTCAGAAAAGATTTGATTTGATTTGGTAATGATGACTTCTGCCACGTCAGTCTGCGCAGTTGGAAATGTGCGCAAAGCAGTATGCACTATCGGATTGCTGCACAATCTGTTGTCTGCGCAATTCATCCAAATGATGGGTTTCTTGATTTCTTGACTTTGTTGATTGATGCAACTTGATTTTTTAGGACCTACAAGACCCCCTTCAAAGTTTTCGAAAGTTGATTTGATTCAAAGTTTCGAAATACTTTGAATTTTTGAATTTTGAATCAAGTTGCGCATGATGATGAGCTGTCTGCGCAAAGTGAAGTGCCCCCAAATCTTAGGCGCAATCCAAGGCAGCCGTTTCGTATTTCAAAGGCTATAAATAGCCGTCCTTTCATTTTCAATTCTTTACTTTACAATCTCGAAAAATCTCCTCTGAGCCCTTACTGTCTTCCAACTCCAACGACTTGCCATGGCGCCCCGACGATCTAATGCTGCCGCCGCCGCCGCCGCGAAGGGAAAAGCTCCGGCCGAGTCATCTGACAGAGTTGCACGGCGAGCATCTCGACATGAGTCCGCGCACCCCGCTCTGATAGGTAGTTAAACCGATCGAAAAACCCCTTTTTAGGGTGTTTCGACTTCCTTCGATCTTCGAAACTCATCTCTTTTTAGAGATGAGTTCAAATTGCGCCACCCTTTTTAGGGTTTTTGGTTGCATAAACAGTCAGTCTTCATTTTTATGAAGGCTGTAATCCTGTGCAATCTATCGAATTGTGCTGACAGAAAGTCAGCGCAATCGATTGATTTGTGTTGGATGTCAGCGCAATCGATTGGTTTGCGCACCCTGATGAGATGCGCAAACTGATATTGCGCAATCTATGTCAGCGCAATCTGAGGATTGTGTACTCTACTATTTTGTTTGTCTGAAAAATAGAGTCTTTGACTTGTACTGATCTTCATCTGTTTTTTTGATGCAGTTGAAACCAATGAAGATCCAAACTATGAACATTTTGTGGGAACTTTGTCTGAATCTGAATATAAAGAAGATCTGTCTCATGTTCATTATCCTCAGTACGATCTGCCGGCTTCACGTCAGGCTATACTGATTTCCCAGGATAACGAAACTTTAATGTGTTTAATAAATGGACAACCACTAGAGTCAGTGGATGCTGTCATCCATAAGAAACCTTTATTCCTGTTTGGTGATGCCTTTGAAAAAATTTCTCAGCCTAGGCCAAGGATGGAGGAGATGATAGTCCATTGGGAAGATAGATCATTCTTCATTCCCGATATTTCCCGCTGTCTCCCTTTATCACGGTATGCTCATGCGAGCTACCCAAGGAAAATGGAGTGGAACATCACTCTTTTTCAAGATGCCCGTACAGGGAAGATCTTTGTAAAGAAAGGATTAGACAGGAAAGATATGTTTTATAGCTCTTCTGATAGATACAGCGTCATGCTGAGAGGCCTGAGACCTGGCTGCATCCTGCCAGAGAACTCTTCTATGCTAATGCCCGTCAGAACTCCTATATTCGCAAATGAGTTTGCGAAGGAAGAAGGAAAATAGCCTGAACAAGATATCAGAATGACTGGATTAGTGAATCCAGATTACAGGCGATGGAATTGTATTGCAAATTGGATTCTGACAGCCTTCCAAGATAGACTCCAACAGATTAACCTGTATCAAGTAGTGCATGCCACTGTATACGGCTTTGCTCCTAACCCTCATATGTTTTTGGCCTTGGCTGAGCGATGCAACTACAGGACAGGAACCTTCATGACCCCGAGTGGAGAAATGGGGTTTGCACTCCACGAGATGAAGTACATCTCATACTTGCCCATGGCGGATGCTCCGTATGAGGAATTTGTTCCCACAAATAACGAGTTGGAGAAACTCAGAAAAGAAAATGCAGAAATGGTAGCAGTGTTTGATGAACTGCTATGCCATTACAAGATTTGCTCTTTGTACTATAAGAGTGCTACGGCCAACACTTGCTATTCTTCGAAGTGGCTGCCATACTTGTTTCTCAACCATTTAGAGGAAAAGAAAACTAAGGAGAACGACAAGTGTCATCCTGAGTTCTTTAAACCCTTAAGCAACACAGAAGTCATAAACCTGATGGAGGAGAGTAAACATTATGACAAGCTGATAAAGGATGATTACCAATGTCCACCTTTAAAGAAAGGGGACAATTTGGAAAGCTATTTGAGAATGGGTTACAGACCTATATCTAAAGAAGCCCAGTTGGCAGGATTTCTGACATACTGGCTCCGGCGATTTGTGGTCCCGGGATCCAGTGCAGTGGATCGTTTCCATCACGGTGTACTTTTTGCTGCCGTCAAGCTAGTCTTTGGTTACAAAGTTGACTTGTTATCAGCAATGACCTGCAGATTGAATGCGAGTCTTCGTTTGTATGTCGACTTGATGTTGAAGGCAAAGGGAGAGAAAGAATTTCCCCGTCTCGAACTGCCGTACACTTATCTCTTTGGATGGTTACTCCTCCACTATCCAACTTTAATGGACCCTGGTATGGGACCAGTAGATGGCAGCTTCTTGCGCAGATATTCTCAGGATAAATGGAAGTACACCTCTCTGAGTGAGTGCAAATTTATTTTAAATTTGAACAGAGGATGGAACTTCAGTTGCGCCCCTCTCCCTGCCGGTCATGACCAGATGCCACCAAACATGGTAGATTCAAAGCAGCAAGCCTTAAACTGTGTGGCCTTTGAATGGTTGAAGACAATTCGACCATCTCATTTAGTATACCGCTTTGAAGAAGAATGCTTTTTGGAACCATACCTCCCTAGCCGGTTTGCCCGGCAGTTTGGATATGACCAATTCCATGTAGGGAATGCAATCACCTGCCTTCAGGGCAAGGGTTATCTGATAGACGGGGCCCGAGCTTGGGCTTACTACAATGCCCGTGATACAAAGGCCACCTTCTCGATGCCAACAAAGAGCACTCCCCAAGGGCCTCGGATGCTCTTCACATACTCGGTATTTTACACATCTGCCAATACTTTTGCCGAGAATTTCAATCTTGTAGACAGTTTTGCTTCTGCAACAAGATTGAAAAAAGGGAGAATGGCTTCATCGCTCCCTGCAAATGATGAGGTGCACGAACCAGTGGATGCACCTCTAGAAACTTCGAGGGAAATGATGTTCCCTCAAGAAATAAATGCACCTCTGAGACTTTCTCTGAAAGTGGGAAAATCTCCTGCAAAGAAAAGAAGAAGAGAGGAGCCTCCTGCTCCTGCAGCAAAGAAGAAATTGGTCCTGGATCATTCTTCTGACAAGGTCACTACAAGATCTCAATCTCGACAGCTAGCCGAGACAAATCAGGAAGCCGCTACTACACCAACTTCTATGCAGAAACAAACAGAACCGATAAATATGGAGAGTCCCGACAGACCTCTACACAGAACGAAGAAGAAGTTGGTCACCAGAAGAAATTTAGAAGCCTCTTCTTCCAAACAACTCCTGACTTCAGTAGATGCTGCAGCAGGATTTATAATGCCATCTCCCACACCTGTTTCTGAATCAGGGAGTAAAACCCTTGAAGAGACTGAATAGAGGGGAGATCTTGACCCCAGAACTGAAGTTGAAACACTCAGAGAAAACATCATTGAGGAGGAGCTAAATATTACACGACCTCTTTCACCTGTCGCGGAGACGACTCAGCTTCCTCCTACTCCTAAGACTCTTCGTGAAGAAGAAGAGCGTGAAATGATCGCAGCTTTAGAAGATTGTTATAGCCTGCAGGAGGATCAAACCACAACTGACAGTGGGAATGCAGCCCAAGAAGAAGAAGAAGATAAGGATGAAGAAAGCTCTTCGTCTGGAAATGTTGATGAGTATATACAGAATCCTGAAGGGGACAACGAAGAACACATATCTCTTGATACCGCCGATGATGCTTCGGATCCTAAAAAGGATATTGAAGTGGAGGCGTCCGTAGAAAAGGTTGTTAACCCTGATGAAGACGTCGAGATAGAAATATCTCCTGAAGAAGCGGCTGGTGAAGATGTTCAGCAAGAGAATCCCGCCACCGAACCCCAAGGTATAAAACGAGATTTAACAATCTTCTTTCTTTAAAATAGATTGATATCTAATATCTTCATTTGTAGTTCTTGCAGATCTTGATACTCTATCAACACCTCCGATGGACCTGGCTATCGTGCCTATTCCGACGGTGGTTGTTAGTAGTAGCCATCACTTATCTTGCGGTTCTGAAGCGGGTAGCAGCCAAGCTGTCGCAATTGAAGCTACTTCCGTTCAACGGGAGTCTATTCCAGCAGGAGATGCAGTTGTTGTTAGATCAAATCAAGGTAAGACTGTTTTTATTTGATCTTTTTTGTTTATTGGCAAATTAGTAAAATAATAATTTTACTTTTTGCAGAAGAACAAACAGGAGGAGCAGCTAGCTCCACTCTGGCTCCTTTGTTTAAAGAGTCCATCATTCAGCAGCAAAGGATTGAGCAACCGACTACCCCATCCTCAACAGGGGTAGCTTCGACTCCTGGAACTATAGCCATCAATCAGCAAGTTGTACAATCATTTACCAAATGCTTTTTTGAATCGTTGGGATCTCTTGCTCATAAGATGATAGAGAAGGAAGGAGCTGACTTTATTATGGTTAGGAAGCCAACTTCTTTTTTAATAAGAGCCATAAGGGATCAAGGAGATGAGGCTCAAGCCATTCTTCTTGAACATATATTGGATGAGTTGGAAGTATCCATAAAGAAATATAAGGAGCTCAAGAAGAAGAATATAGACTCTCAGGTGCAAGCCGAATATGAGCGACTAGCCCAAGAAGCTGATATTGAAAGGATAAACCTTCAGAACCTTTTAGAAGCTCATTCTGCAAAGTCAGCTGAATTCAACTCAAAGATAGAATCAGTTACTTTGGCAGCTGAGAACAAAGGACAGAGGCTTACTGGATTGAAAGCGGAAATTATTCGCCTTCAGAAGGAATTTGAAGAAGAAACTGCCAATCAACGACTTATGATTGAACAACTCAATGCCCTAATTCAGGAGAAAAATGAGTATGAAGAGACTCATAGTGCTGAAATTACCTGCAGGACAATTGATATGCCTGTTTTTGATGAAGAAAAAGGGATGGAAGAAGCAAGAATGAGAGTAACAACTAGTCACAAAGAAGAGTTGCAGACCTTGAAGCAACAGATCAACAATTTGATTGTTCCTCCCTCTTAATTGAAACTCTTTTGTATCTTTGTTTTTGTTGCTGTGGAAGCATTTTTGTACTGTCTTATACTCTGATTAAATAAAAGACATTTTGTTGTGATTCTATTATTTATTGCTTATTTTATTCAGATATAAATAATAGAGATAGAAAATATATTCAGAGGTGCAAGACATGATATATTTCTTGATGATTTTATAGAAAATAATTATATTCATTATATCTACTCAGAGGTAATATGGACGTGGCAGAATATATTGAGTATAATTATTTCGATTTGACAACTTAATCAAAAACGACAAGTTGCTGATGTAAATAATAAACGATGACGAATCGTCAATGTTTGTGAGATGAATGAACGGGAAGACCGTCAAATAATAGATGACAATGAACGGGTGAACCGTCAAGTGGTGATTAATGAATGGATGAACCGTTAAATGGAAATGAACGGATAACCCATCAGGTGATGATAAATGAACGGGTGAACCGTCGGGTAGTAATAAACGGATGAACCGTCGGATGAATGTGATAAATGAACGAATGAACCGTCGAAAGTTAATGAACGATGAATGTAATAAATGAATGGATGAACCATCGTTTCATTATTTGAGGAACTTCTGTCTATAAATATAGCAGAAATCTGACAGGAATAAATACTTCTGCTCTTCAACATAAAAATGTCGTCCGGAGAAGCATCTAAGAAGGCCGAAATCGCCTCGAAGGTTGAGAAGGGCACTGAAGAACGCCCTGCCGATCCAATCCAGCCGAAGGAGGCAAAAGCGGGCGAAGGTCCGTCTGCACCTCAGCCACCACGAGACATTTTGGACTTCCTGCTCGAACCAGGAAAGACTAAAGAAGAAGAAGCCATGAGGATGGCCGCCTGCAAGTTTCTTGTAGGATCTAGCAAGGAGGTTCTCGGCTCTTTTGCTGACCACATTTTTGAGAAGGATGGCAGTGGCCCTCGTCCCAATGTAGAAAAAGATGATAGTGACCTTTAATATATACTATCATATAATAAAATTTAAATTTTATTCATGAACTTGATTCTGTCAGATAATTTACAAATATTTACATTTATACATAATACTTCTTTAAGAATTTGCCATTGATAGGCATCATAGCAACTCGACCATCAAGTTCTGAAAGTTGATAAGCTCCGTTTGAGAAGACTTTGCTCACAACATAGGGACCTTCCCATTTCGCATCGAATTTCCCTTTGCTCATATGAGTCATAGTCATAGGACGTCTGACCGTTAGAATAAGTTCTCCTTGCTGAAAAGCTCTGACCTTCACTTTACGATTAAATGTCTTTGAGATGCGGGCTTGGTATAACTCAATATGCTGTTGAGCCATTAACCGCTTTTCATCCAATGCTTCCAACTCTTGGAGTCGAAGAAGGTCATTATTTTCTGTGGTAAGCTCATTGGCAATAGCAATCCTTAAAGAAGGAATTTGTAACTCCAAAGGAAGGACAGCTTCACAGCCATACACCAAAGAGAAAGGTGTAAAGCCTGTGGGATTGCGGACTGTAGTTCGATAGGCCCAAAGACATTTGCCAAGTTTCTCGCTCCAATTCCGTTTGTTAGTGGATACAAACTTCTTAAGGAGCTTAATAATGGTTTTGTTAAAGGCTTCAGCTAAACCATTAGCGGCAGGATTGTACGCCGTCGAAGCAACATTATTAATCCGATGATCATCGCAGAATCTAGTGAAGTTCTGACTAATGAATTGAGGTCCATTGTCATGAATGATTCTGCGAGGTACACCGAATCTATAGATGACATGGTGTTTAACGAAATTGATGACACTGCTAGTCTTGACTTCAGCCAGAGGTATAGCTTCGGCCCACTTGGAGAAGTAATCGGTTATCGCCAATATGAACCGATGTCCTCTAGAAGAAGGAGGATTAATAGGACCTATGATGTCCATACCCCAAGCTTCAAAAGGCCATGAAGCAGCAGTCGGGTGTAAGAATTCCGAGGGTTGATGAATGAAGTCTGCATGAATTTGACAAGCACGACATTTTCTTGCATATTCAATGGCATCTGATACCATAGAGGGCCAATAATAACCCATACGTCTAATGCGATCCTGTAATTTAGGACCAGGTTGATGTGCTCCACAGACGCCATCATGAGCTTCACGCAACACTTGTTTGGCTTCATCACCAGCTAAACAGCGTAGAAGAAGACCATCATAAGTTCGCCGATAGAGTGCTTTGGTGGTTTGATTGTAGTAAAATCGTAGAGATCGACGTCGAACGCTTGTAGCCTCCTTAGGATCTTCAGGAAGTATGTCATGTAATACGAAATCGATAAAAAGAGTTCTCCAATCGTCATCAATAACTTCGACTTCAACAAGATTGCTAAATTCAATATTACGATTGTTCTCAATACAGAACAGTTCTCGGTTAGAAATAACCACCACCTGATGCCTTTTGACAGGGATGGCTAAGACAGCTGCAAGATTGGCCAAAGCATCGGCTTCAGTATTGCAAGCTCGTCGAACATAGTCAATGAAGAAGGCTTTGAATGATGTAGCTATATTGATTGCCGCTTCATGATAAGGCACTAGGTCTTGATGACGGACTTCGTAGGTTCCTCTAACCTGGTTTACAACCAATTTAGAATCACCATAGACTTCCAGATATTCAACATTCAGTTGTTTAGCTAGCTGAAGGCCGACAAGTAAGGCATTGTACTCTACCACATTGTTGGAGCAAGGTTCATCTAAAGAGTAGGCTCTTTGGATAGTTAATCCGTCTGGAGAAACGAGAACAACTCCAACACCTGCCACTATAGCACCATTTGGTCCAATTCTTGATGCACCATCAAAGAATAAACGTCAGGTTGGAAACTCTTCGGAGATCATGTTGACTTCTAACGTCTCGTCAGGAATTTCGTCATAGAGTTTAGATGTTTCAGGCACAGGATGAGCTGCTAAGAAGTCCGCCAGCGCTTGACCTTTGACAGACTTTTGTGGAACATACATCATGTCATATTGAGCTAGCAGGATTGCCCATGTAGACAACCGAGAATTAAGTGTACTTGGTTTCTTCATGAGTACCCGGAGAGGGTTAACTCGAGATATAACATGAATAGTTTGACCAATGATATAATGCCTCGTCTTTTGCACAGCAAACATGAGAGCCAAGCATTCTTTCTCGACAGGACTATAACGGTGTTCAGCACCAATCATAGTTCGGCTAAGATAGTAGATAGCTTGTTCATGGCCTTCTTTGTTCTTTTGGGCAAGTAAGGCACCCAATGAATGGTCCATAGCACGGACATACATCAAGAATGGAATGCCAGAGATAGGTGGCACCAAAACTGGTGGGTTCATAAGATATTGTTTGATATCGTCGAATGCTCGTTGACATTCTTCAGTCCAAACAAAAGATACACCCTTCTTCATTAGTTGAGTGAATGGTCTGCAGCGTCCAGACAAGTTCGAAATGAATCGCCTGATGTACGCAAGTCGGCCTTGGAATCCTCGTAGCTCTTTTAGGTTGCGTGGAGGACGCATCTCTTGGATGGCTTTGATCTTCTCGGGATCCACGTGTATACCCTTAGAGGTAATATCGAAGCCGAGAAATTTGCCACTAGAGACACCCAAAAATGACTTGGTGGGATTCATCTTGAGCTGATGTTGACGCATGAGATTTAAATATTGTTCTCAAATCTTGGATGTGATCTTCTTTTAGACGACTTTTAACAGCAATATCGTCCACGTAACATTCGACTGTTTTACGAAGATGTTCTCTAAAAATGGTACTCATAGCCCGTTGGTAGGTTGCACCCGCATTCTTGAGACCAAATGGCATCACTGTATAACAATAAACTCCTCGAGGAGTGCGGAAAGATGTATGCTTTTCATCTTCAGGATGCATTTTGATCTGATTATACCCGGAAAATCCATCCATAAAAGATATCCTTTCGAACCCACAAGTATTGTCAATCATGACGTCTGTGATAGGAAGAGGAAATTCATCTTTTGGACATGCTTCATTGAGATCTCGGAAGTCGATGCAGACTCGAACTTTTCCAATTTTCTTCAGAACTGGGACGACATTGGCTACCCAATCAGGATGCTGCTCTTCTCGAATAAAGCCACAAGCGATGAGCTTCTTGACTTCATCATCAATTGCGTCCATCATTTCAGGCTTAAATCACCTTTGTTGCTGTTTGACTGGTTTAGCATTAGGAAGAATGTTCAGTTTGTGAGTAGCAATCTTAGGATCTAAACCTGGCATGTCTTCATAACTCCAGGCAAAGACGTCGATATATTCTTTAATAAGAAGAATCAACTCTTGTTTGTCTGCTTCTGGAAGATTTTTGCTAATAAAAATTGGCCGAGGTGAATCTCTTTCTCCTACATCAATTTGAAGTAGTTGATCTTCAGTAGGAGGTTCACGTTGTTCAAATCGAAGTACCCATTGGTTATCCATATGTTGAGCCCAAGGATCTATTTTCGGACTTTCTTCAACATCTTCATCACAGCCTTCTGGTAGTTCAACAGAGACCATGTTAGAAGATACAATTATACGATGGACTTCACCGATGCTGGTATCGGAATCCCATGATCTGGAATCAGAAGAGTTAGAACGTTCTTCACTATCTGATTCAGAAGCTGCTGGGGATAACAGTGGAGGAGAAGTATATCCGAGACCTTTCTTGGTCCTGTCATAATATATTTGTGATTTTCTGTTTGGAACTGTTGTACGAATGGGAGTTCGTCTACCTTTACCATAGTTAAGGCCGCTCTTAAAGTCGTAACCCATCTTTCGGAGGATGTCTTTTGATTGTTGACTATAACGATGGAACTGGAGACGTCCCATATCGTTAACTTTGCTATCATCCGTATAGTTAATCTTTGTTTCTGGTCTTTTATATAAAAATGCTGAACTTTTACCTTTCTTTAAAGAAGGATGAATACGGTAAGAATCATCTGGATCTTCAAGCGAGACTTCTGTCTGAAGAGATTGTACGACTCCCAGTGTAATTGATTAGAAGCTATCTAACATATCCAAATAACTTTTATTATAATAAATAACATCAATATACTGGAAAGTAGGTGCTTTTTCATTGATTTGTACATCAGAATTTACAACAGGACCTTTAACCTTAGCAGATTTGGTCAAATTGATTACAAGAGGGGGAGAAGAAGAACGTGGAGGAGGCTTGTTATGACGGAGGTCGATAACAAGTGGCTCAGAAGGGGTGAGCTCCCTTTTTTCCTTGTTGCGATTTAGATCAACAACAAGTGGCTCAGAAGGAATGAGCTGCTTTTTGTCTTTGTTACGACGTAAGTCGATAACAAGTGGCTCAGAAGAGGTGAGCTCCCTTTGATTTTCATCAGCATCAACTGATTTCTTTTGAACTGGTAAGTGAATAACCAGTGGCTTGGAAGATTGAGGATGAGAAACTCGCCCCTTAACAGGTATGATAAGAGTGTCTTGAGGTACTGCTTTTTGATCTTCTTCAGTATCCATAGCCAATACTACCTTCATAAATTCATCCTTGTACATACGAGCATCGTTGCAATAAGCTTCGATACCCTTGAAAGGATAAAGATCCGCAACTTCCTTATGAACTTGTCCTTTGTCATCAACGTATTTAAAGCATTGATGAAGAGTTGATGGAACGACATTGTGTTCATGGAGGAATGGCCTTCCCAGGAGAGCATTATAAGAACAACCATGATTGTCAATGATATAAAAGGTCACCTTTGTGCGAAGATTGCCTATTTGGAGTTTTAGACGGATCTTGCCCAAAGGTTCACTCTTTCCTTGATTAAATCCCAGAATAGTAGTGATCGTGGTTGAAAGACTATGCACTGGTATCTTCAATGCATCTAGCATTGTCTTTGGCATAATACTAAGTGCAGACCCTGGATCTATCAGGATACGATCAACCTTTATTGAATCTACATATCCTGTATAATAAAGAGGACGATCATGTCTATTATCTTCCATTAGCATATCATCCTGAGTGAAGGTAATATTTGGGATCAGTTCCAAAACACTATGACTGTGATGACAAGAGACTGATTCTGATTCTGGCTTCTTGAGAAGAGTTAAGCAAGTTTCAGCCTGCATCAGAGCTTCACTTAGAGTTTTTCGTGTCTCTTTGGAAAGACGCAAGAGTTCAAAGATTGACAACCTGGCTGGTGTATTGGCTAATTGAGCCAATATATCAAAATTGTAAGGCTTCTCAAGCCCAGTAGGAGATGACTTCTTTAGAGGTTTGTCAAATCGAACTTGTTGCTTGCCTTTGTCAGCCGTTGTTGGCTTAGAAGAAATTGACACTACAACTGGTGAAGATGTAGAAGGGACCTCTTCAGCAGATGCAGGTTGTGCCGGAGTAGGTTCGGAAGAAGAAGCAGGATCCCTTTGACCTTCAGAATGATCTTTCAAATAAGCTTTTCCTGATCTTGTGCCTAACAGAATCTCTTCGTCAACAATGGGATCAAAAGATACCATGTTGCAGATTTTGGTTTTGTCTTTAGAACGAGTTTTCTTCTTGGAAGATATCTCAAATTCTGGAGCAAGATCAGGATGGATCCACATAATTTCACCATTGTCAAGAGACAAGGGAATAAGACCTTCATTGGATGGAAGCAGGAGATTCTCAATCTCAAGGGTTGCTTTAGGAATCGGAATGACACCATGCTGTATTATCTGCGGAGGGAAATCTCCAAATTAGACTGAAACCATATTTGCCGTAACAGTCTTCTCATCTTGTTGCAAAGTGACTACACCTGCATTGACAAGCTCTTGAATCTTACCTTTAAGCACATAGCATGCTCGAGTAGGATGTCCAATGAATCGGTGATAGACACAATATTTGGAATGATCAGTCTTATTGACTTCATCAGGTTTCTTTGGATCAGGGAGTTGAATTTTATTGCTTTTGAGTAAACACTCAAAGATACTTGCCGTGTCATTTTCGTCAAAGGAATATTCTACCTTCGGACGAGGTTCCCTCGGTGGAGGTGCAGAAGGAGTAGGAGTAGATGTAGGTGAGGCCACATTGACAGCCAAAGATTCTTTATTTTTGTTCAAGTTAATGTTTAAAGTCTCTTTCGCTTTGCGATTCTTCTGGCGATTGCCACCACCTGAATTCTGATGCTCATCGCGATCAGGATTAGACATTTGTACCCCTATTGTTTGAACTTGTCGGCACTTACTTCAGTAGCTTTGGCGTTGACGATGACTGAGGGCCAATCTTGGAATTGGGTTGATCCCGTCCACATACTGATAATAGGTAAAAGATTCGCCTTACAAGTATCAATAGTGACAGCAGCGGGAGTCCCTGGAGGCATTTTCAAGGCTTCACGGCGGAACCGTTCAATAAAGCTCTCAGCCGTTTCATTATGTTTTTGTTTGATTTTGTTGAGAGCTGACATAGTCATATCATTAAATCCTTCATAGAACCGTTCCAGAAAGATTTGTTTGAGACCTGAAAAGGATGTGATGCAACCATCGGACAAACTTCTGTACCAGTCGTATGCTACGTCGGCTAAACAACCGACAAACACTCTGGTAAGAAGAGCGTCATTTGGCTGAAGTTGAACAGTCATTACCTCAAAATGATTGATGAATTGACTTGGGGAAGTACTGCCATCGAACAGAGAGATTGTAGGGATTTTGTACTTTGGGGGAAACGGGACGTCCTTCCATTCAACCGGATAGGGTTGTTTAATCCCCAACCTTTGTAGATTGTCTTTCTCTTTAAATGCTTCAAACTGGGTTCGTAAGAGTTTGACAGCTTCATTGGCGTCTTCTGATAAAGAAGAAGGAGCAGGTTGAGTTGTAGTGGTAGGAGGAGGAACAGCGTTGTAAGCACTACCCCCAGCTCCTGAATGACTGGGCGTAGTTTGTACTTGCACTTGTACATGAGGTATTTGAGGAGGCACTACCCCCAGCCCAGTATTGGCAGGTATTGAAGACGCTATGATCTCTGGACTAGTAATAGGTGCAGTTGGTGGTGTAACATGCTGTGCTACAATGATGGAATGCATACTAGCAACCATCTCAGCCATAGTTTTTAATTTGTCTTCGAGTGCAGCAATTCGTTGTTCCTGATTTGCGGAGGTTGAAGCATCTGGATCATCGGTGATAACATAAGCCGTCACTTCTCTTGGCACAGTAGAAGATACTGTTTGTTCAGAACTTTCACTGTATGCATCATAATCAGAAAATGAATCATCTCCTGACTAGGAAACAGGAAGATGACTTGATGGATTTTGAGGAAGATTTCTTTGACCGATTGTATCTCGGCTTCGGGAACGGGTATGTTGAAATACTCCTTCAGAAGTTTCTTAAAGTAATTCCAAATACCGTTGGCTTGGCTTACGGAGTCTACCATGCTTAGAGCATCTTTTACCCCCAGTGTCTCGAGAAGTCATGTTAACAGAAGCATACAAAACTTCGTCTTC
This sequence comes from Iris pallida, assembly GCA_029216955.1. Classification (NCBI taxonomy): domain Eukaryota; kingdom Viridiplantae; phylum Streptophyta; class Magnoliopsida; order Asparagales; family Iridaceae; genus Iris; species Iris pallida. The sequence continues at coordinate 97,585 of JANAVB010032973.1, forward strand.
TTCTGACATAGGTTCAGATTTAGCAAAAGTTAAACGATCGAAGACAGATCGTTTTATCGTTTGACAACAGCATTGGATGATGACTTTATGATTACAGTGATGATCAGATGGTTGAGATAGAGATATTGAGACATTATCCTGTTTTTGTCTTAGATGTTCTCGAAGATCTACAACAGGACGAGGAAAGTTCCGAGGGATCTGTTTTTTGATAACATTTGGAACATGATTCCGATTCTTCAAATGTTTAGTCCCTTGAGTATACAGGGAAGTACTCACTTCATTGGCATAAGTGTCGGGATTTCTGACTTTGGAGATTTGTTTCTGATGATGTTTAACCTTCGGCATTGGCTGTTTGCGTTTTACCGAAGTGGGTCGATTAAGATAAGTTCTGAGGTCAGCAAATTCACCCTCAGGAGTTTCTGTTTGAGACACTAACAGTTTTCCCTGTCTGGAATGACAAATTTGGAGAGTCGGGAGGTCCTAGAATTCTGCTATCGGAGTAGGCAGAATACCTCTTTGATTAGTACAAGTACTCTTGTTATAAAGGAAAGAAGAATCCTTGTTTGCCAGAGTTCTTGAATTGATTGGAGCCGAGACACATTGAGATGGATCTTCTTCAGTAAAGACTGAAGAAGACTGAGAAAAGACTAAAGGGCCTTTTCCTTTGTTTTGAGATGAAGGGTTAGCTAAAGAGCGTTTCCCTCTGTTATATTCCAAGTCATGAGACAAGGAAGTTTGAGAAAAGACCAATGGACCTTTTCCTTTGCTTTGAAGAGAAGGAGGAATAGTCAAAGGACTACCCTCAATGGATTGCGCAGGGGCAATAAGGTGTTTGGGAAGAGGAGTAGAATCTCTTCTTTTATTGTGAGAAGAAGAAAATTTAGCCAAAAGGCTGTTTTTCTTGGATTGTGCAGACTTGGTTTGCGCATAGGTGGAAGGTGCACTAGTCATTTGTGCATTAGAAGCTTTGGTAGGAAGTGCATCAGGAGTTCTTGTCTTAGAGTGCTTGGGATGCACCTTAGTTACAAGAGTGCTATTTTGCGCAGGAAAAGCCACTGCCAATTGCGCCAGAGTCATAGGAGTCTTCTGTTTTGACAAGGCAGCATATAAAGTAGCCTGTGCAACAGTTGCAACAGATTGTGCAGCCTTGACTGCAACAGATTGTGCAGCAGTTGCTGAGACAGACTGTGCAACAGTTGGCACAGCAGTTTGTGCAGCAGTCTGACTAGCAGATTGTACAGCAATTGGTACAGCATCCTTGGTGGCAAAACTGCCAGATTGTGCAGACTTGGAGACCCAAACTGAGCGTACTTTGCTCTTAGCAGAAGTGGCTACAGTACGGGGAGTGGTCTTGGAGTTGAGCATCGCCTCGTAGGCTGTCTAGTTGACCTTAACAACCAGCGTCTTCTGCGTCTTCCCGATAGACGCTACGTCACATTGAGTTGCTACTTCCTCGTCGGAGGAGAAAGTTGTCCCCAGCAGAATCGCCATTTTGTTTGTAAAAACAAAAGTATAAAACTTTATTGATACAAACTGTAATAAAGATTACAAGAATTCTGGGAAAATTACAACTATAGGAATCCAATCTTGATGACGATTGCTTTATCCCTTAGACGATGTGAACTGTGAAGACGAAGCCTTTGAAGTTGAAAACAACTCTGGAAACTGAAGGCAAAAGCCTCTGAAGTTGAAGACAAAAGTCTTGGAAGAATGCAGCTGCACTTTGGCAAGAACTCCTGAACTCTCTGATTTCTGATCTCTGATCTTGATCCCCTTGAAATGAAGACTTGAAACTCTATTTATAGAGTTCTGAAAATAACTAACTTTCAGTTATTTTGGACTGCGCAAGCTGATTTGCGCAGTAACTGGTTTACGCAGCACTGGATTGTGCAAGCAGTTATTGGATCGTGGGCCAACTATCTGGGACACATGGCATCATTTGATTGAAATGCGCATGATCGTGCATAAACAGTTGCCACGTAATGAACAATTGATGGCATGAATGCCACGTGTCTTTTATCAGTTATGTTGATGGAGTGCGCAAACTTGATTTGTGCAGACTTGGTTTGCGCTAGCTCAAACTGCGCAGACATGTTTTGCGCAGACTTAGATTGCGCCGGATTGGATTGCGCTGCCAGCTGTCCGCTCCCTCGAGCACTGTACGGCACAGAAAACGAACAGACTCCTTGTTATTCGTGCTGTCAGTTGTCAAAAAAGATTTGATTTGATTTGGTAATGATGACTTCTGCCATGTCAGTCTGCGCAGTTGGAAATGTGCGCAAAGCAGTATGCGCTATCGGATTGCTGCGCAATCTGTTGGCTGCGCAATTCATCCAAATGATGGGTTTCTTGATTTCTTGACTTTGTTGATTGATGCAACTTGATTTTTTAGGACCTACACCGCCGGCCGAGCCCAGATCCGCGCCCCTCTCCGCGCGTGCGACCTCCCTGAGGCCGACGCCTCCCCACCGCGCAACCCTTTCCGGCCAGATCCGCCCCTGAGCGCCGCCTCCAGCGCGCGCAGATCCCCCGACCGCCAGCCGCGCCAACTCCGGCCCTACCCCACGACCCCGAGGTCGCTGCCTCCCCCTACTCGAAGGCGCACCCCGCCGTCCGTGGCCCTACTCCGACAGCACCCCGTTCCCCTGCCACCGCGCGACTTCCCCGGCGGAGCCAGCGTTCCGCGGGTTCCAGCGCTCTCCTGCGCCCTTTGCCCTTCGGCGCCCCACAGCGGACCCGCTGTTCAGATCTGTTGCTGATGTCGCTGATTTTCGCGGGATCTTTTCTGGCCAGCGTGTCATTCTGGACTTTTCCGACGTTTTCATCGTTGACGTCGCTGCTGGATCTTCTCTATTCTTTTTATATCATCTGAGAGCTCTAGCCGAGCACCCGAGGTATAAATCTCTGCCACGTTGCGTTTATTTTCTATAGTCGATGATGATATCTGTCCCCGGTTTCCCCTTCGGAAATCCGGTTAGCTGCGTAGTAGATTCGGTTAGCTGCGTTAGCATATTCTGTGATTTTGTCTGCTGGGTTTTGTATGTTGTTGGTTGATTTCGGATTCCCGGGTATCTCGGGAAGGTTCTGGTGGTTTGGAAAATTATTTCGGTGGTTATATTTTTGGGATTATTATTTGGTTGGAACATTGCAAGTTTCTGTGGCGCATTTCCCAGTTTTGGGTTGTCCCGAAATAGAGGAAATGCTGTCCAAATTTTTACAAAACTTTATTTATTTTTGATTTCAAATCGGTTTTCGGAAAATGAATTTTAAAACTGATTTTCGGGCGACGACCGTGCCGGTCTGTAGGCCCTAGCGAAATGCAAACGCACCGGTCCGACCGGGCGTTGAGGTATTAGTTAGATTTGATGATGGACCGAGTCTGAGACTCCAACTTTTATTTTAAATTATTTTATTAATGTTTAAGCTATTTAATATAATTATTTATTTACTGCACTTTTATTGAGTAACTAAACATTTTCTCTTATTTTATGTAAAAAGAATTGTACAGGGCATAAGCCCATAACTCTAGGATGATTAGCTGTGCCCATGTATTGTTTAGCGTAGGTTTTACTTTCTTTTCTGGGTTGATGTTGATTTTGGGTGGTTTGATTTGGACGTATAATCGTAGTTAGAACGTAATCATTTTATAATTAATTAGGAATTAAATAAATGGATAAGATATTAGTAAATAACTAGTTCATGATTTGTCACTGCAAGAAATATATTTTTATAGATATATTACAAAGGCACAAAGTTTTCCAAATTTAATTGATTCTCGTCATTATTTCCAAATAATCAAATTAACCGGCTTAATCAACGCATGTAGTTGCGACGTAACCGTTAGCTGTAACTTAATACAACTTAAAATCTGACTAGGACTTACTACTAGAGATTGCAACTAGCACACTTGGCCTGGTTATTCAAGGTTCTAAGTCGAGTTCTAAACTGTAGGAACTCGAAGTTACAACTGACGTTCCTCCTCGGTACCGACTCGTCTTTCCAGTTAATCTAATACAAGGCAAGTTTCGAACTGTGTATTCCTGTATTTTATTTAGTAAAGTTAAGCTGTATGTTAAACCACACTGCTGGCACGGAACTCTACCGACTGTTACTGTTACTGAATTTGGGACTGGGGGAATAGTATAGACGTTTATGACCAAAGCCCCTACTGAACTGACTGTGTTAGCTTACCCCTCTCACACACGGGGATAAGCCATATCGTATCGCTAGGATACTACTGCTCAACCCAAGCCGGTCATAAACGTTTGCATATTCAAAACACACTGAACTGTTTTAAACTGCTGAAAATTGTTATTTTAAACTGTTTATCCTGCACTTTCCAATTACTGTTTAAGATATGGGATGCATACTTCGTTCTTGCTCCCTCCTGACTGGAGACAACATTTTAGGTATCACTGAGGATGAAGAGCTATACTATAATAGCTATTATGACCCGGTTCTCTACCCTGCGACGATACCGGAGCCGTCTCTAGAGGACGCTGATCCTGGGACTACAGAACCAGATGTTTAGATAGTTTTCTTTTCTGCATTTTCTTCTTTATTTGGAGTTTGTATTTTTATTTCAGCATTTCCCTTCCAGTTGTATTTCTGAATATTTTATTAAACAAAGTTTCAAATTCCGAATAGAACAGTTGTGACAAATGTACTTGTGTTGTTGTGAATACCTGCAATGGAACAG